>OZ026615.1:48944615-48972115 GCA_964020975.1 Hermodice carunculata | reverse complement strand
TCCACGTAGTTTTGCAAAAGGCTTGCCCCACGAAGGCCATCTGAGAACAGGTAAAGCTTGATAAACGATGTGCATAAACAACACTATACGATTACATTTCTCCCCTGTGAAAACCTTAACGCTATTTGTATTTGTTTGAATCATTTTAATTGAGACCATGTTGTTTTTCGCCGCATACAAATCACTTCCCACTTCCAGTTTGCAGTCTTTCGCGTGCTTCCAATGCACACCTGGCTCTTGCCTAACAACCAATAATAAGATTATAGCATAAGAAAACAATGACCGGTAATTTTGTGTCTTTCACTGCATGAAAGGATGAAATAATAGTGAGCAGATCTTTTGTTCGAAAAATGAATAACATTTTGTTATTTTTACATCTAGTTGAAATTACATTTTGAAGATTCTGCTCAAAACTCAAACAGGATGAAAAATTTGAATCTTCAGAAGAGGAAATTGGATTTTTATTAATTTACGACGCAGTTACACACAGTTTAAACTTGCAGAATACGTTACAAAACTTATTGTCATCTGTAATGGATGGTTCCGAATTTTAAAAAATGGATCTTCCCTGAGAGGCAAAAAATACACTGTTTGTTATCATAGCTGTGCATCGCAGCATGCGGTATGGAATCAGCGGGAATGCGTCTGCAGTTGATCAGCTGGAGCCTGACTGGTGAGCGCATATTTAGGCTATCAGAAAGGCGGCTGGGACAAATATACGGATATGGTGCGTCTTATACAAATGTTGCCAATGATGGCCAAGAATGAAATAGGCGCGAGCCGAACCAATCATACCGCCGTTGCTGCAGTATTGCTGCGCACATGCACATCGATTTGGAGATACACCATCCGGCAAGTCTCTTGTATTAACTCAGACGACACTCATGAGATCAGTTTATACATCACATATATTTCAACAATACCAGACAAGATATTGTCTGGCATTCACTTAATGAATATCTAGATGATATTTAAGCAGTGGGTTTCAGAAGGCACTCAGTGCAATTTATAAAAGAAAAAAATCGGCTTTCGCCCACATCTACCAGCATGCAAATCAATGTTAATCCTTTACTGGTCAGGACAATACTGAGTCAGCTTTCGCCCAACCTGCACCATTGAAAGTTGTTAACCTAAATTTTACTATCACGATAAGACGCATTACAATTATCGTTTAAAATGTTTTCTAATGACGAAACATTTAAAACAGAAACACGTGTGTTGCGTATGATGCAAAGGTGGCGGTGCATTAATGAAACAGAGATGTATCTGATGACTGGAGATGGGTGGTTTGTCACATATAGTAATGAAACTACTAAAATGCACCGATTGTGAACACTCTTATTTTAGTCTATATTCCACGTGACGGTATCAAGCAGTGGGCCCTCTATCACATATTAATGAAACTACTAAAGAGCGGTACTTGTAAACATTCTAATTTCAAACGTATTCCATGTGTTGGTATCAACAGCATATTATAAAGAGAATTGATAATACTAGATTTTCTGATTATATGAATGTCATTACCTGATGCTACTCACGTAAGGTGTTATTTAGGAAAGAAACGGTTCTATTATTAAACAATTCCATGACAAATTATATTGTTTTAATTCATTATTTTAGGTCTTACCGCACCATAGAAATAAGCCAACTCAATACAAAAGCTGTCCCAAATCCCCAACAATTGCCTTGCCAAATAAACATGTGCTGTTCTGTTCAGGGTGCTCAAGTAATGCATCCATTTAGATTTCTTTAAAGTTTCTGTACTGGATCAACCTCCATAATGGAACTGCCGATGGATTTTTTTCTCTTAATGTACTGCTTTGGCTTAGTTTTGGGTTTGTCAAAATCCTGCTTTTACTATTCCTGTGTTGGTGGCTGGACAGGGCCAAAAATTTAACTAGTGGACCCAATTTACAGGATGAGTGATCAAAAGTGTCAGTAGCTGTACATTGACCTGTTATTAAGTCTTCGAAGGACATTGTTTTATGAACCTTTGCGTTGATCATGTGGGAGCCCTATTCTCCAGATTTGAAGATTTCATCCATCTGTGGCGGAACAATGGGACCTCAGTACTGTAAAGGCTACGTCAAGTTCAGTGATATTGTATAATTGGCAAAAGAGTTTTTGCATATTAAAAGTAATATTTGAAATATAAAGAATTTCTAAAATGCAATTGCAAGTAACTAGGCCCAAGTTTATCATTTGAAACTAAACTGTAAATGCCTCTTCATTTAAAAATGTACCTTTGAATCTTAACCCTGGCCTAGGCTCGAGTGATTTATGAAAGCAATTTCACCCATGTTTTGACCGACAGCCAACCAGTGTCCTTGAACTCATGACGACATCCACTAGCTGAAATTTTGAAGGTGCAAGATAGTGTGGAACTGTGTATTTCCACGCTTTCCTTTGGGCAAACCCTCTCGCAAAAACATTGGCGATAACACATCAGAGGCTAGAACTAATAATTTCCCTTGATAAAAGTAACTTAAATATCATGCCGGCAGGGTGTAGAATTACAGCCACAACAAATACTGTTATAGTCAAATTCTGTCCGGGAGACCATTTCGTGCAAATGCCTGTAAATTGCGAACTCAAAGATTCCTTAGAGTCCACGAAATGGATCAATTACACGTACATACACGCACCCTTCAATGCAGTTTTACATGTTCGTACTTTGACATATAATTTCCCACAAAAAAATTGACCCTCTTACCGACTCACTGATGGGTAACCAAAGGTGCCACCGACATTTGTGGGTACACGGGTATGGTAGGAATAATAAATACTCACTCCAGACCATATGATGAACCCTTATACCTAGTTTGGTGTGCGTTTTTACATACAAGTGCCTTCGGCTATGCCCAGCTAACAAATTAAACTGACATCAAAGGAGGCAATATGTACAAGGGGGAAAGAATATCCATTTTAAACATATTTCAACAAATGTACAAGTTACCTAAGGCCTAACAAAAATATATGTGTGGTTCCGTTAACCCGACCGACCCCACTGAAAAGGCCCGAGTACCGACCTTAAATCAATTTTATGAAACATATAAAAAAAAAAAATCAGAATGGCAGGCAAGTCCGTGGGTTAGTCCCATTTGGCTATTTTGAAGAGGTAATATGCAGAATATATGTGTGATTAGTGTAAACGGGAGCTTAATTTGTCGAGTGAATGTAATGTCAATATATAATAGGACCTTTCCAGTGTGTGCATTACCTAAAAATGTAAATACAACACCTTGAAATTATCATTTGTTGACGGTGGTGGGCCCCAGAATAGGAATATTGTATCAAACACTATAGTCGCCCCCAGGCTATGAATTAAGTAGCACCACTACGAACAGGAGCCAAGAACCCCCACTCAGTCAAAGTTGGAGCTTAGTGGAGAAGGTTGCCCCGATAGTGGATACAGGTCCAAAAGTACCGGTGGGTTTTTATATAATTTGAAATCAGTTTGATCCAAGTTGCTTGTTTGTAAAGATCAACCTATGTTGCAATGGTTAATACAGAGGGTCTGATTTCAAGACAATGGAGCAGTCAATGTGTCTAGCTTAAAGGGTCTTGATCTTCACTTTGCCTGGATTGTAAGTCAATAAAGCAAATGGAACAATTTATTAGTTTGAATGATATGTCAGTTCAATTCAAGTGGGGGGGAAGTCTGTTTAATATATAAGAAACAGAGTTGCAAAAAATGGCTGTCAGAACCGACAATGGTATATTATAATGTATGCTTAACTTTTGTCCACCTGAATGTATATTGTGTCCTCTCCTATGTTATCTTGAAAGAGAGATAATTTTAATACTTTTGAAGCAACTATGCTACTATTGCTGTCAATCAGAAGAACAGCCCATATATAATGTGAAATATACGTTATGATGACATCACACATTTGCTTAAATTAGCAAAAACACATTCAAACGATGGTGTATATATTTTCCAATTACCAATGTAATCATGAAATAGATCATCATATTCAAACTGAATTTGATTAAAGTACGAAACGTATTGTCTTTATTCGACCAGTCTACTAGTCTTTCATTCGAATGATTTGTACGCAAAAGCAGAGACGTGTAGCATGTTAAATATTAGTTGCGAAATGTTGTCTCATCGCCTTTTTTGTTCTGTCATTAGATAACGATGTGGTTGCCTTAGTTGTATTTCTTGTGAAATTAAGTCGACGTAAATTAGCACACGCAATTTTGCTTGCATGTGTGGAAATTAAGTGATTTGCGCAGCACAATTTTTTTTTTATTTTTGTATTATGTGGTCTTCATCCAATTAGTTTAGGTCTCTTCGTCACTAATAACCTGAAAGTAAATTTGTTGCTTCACCTACCAAAATTGGCTGAAATTACGCAGGCTTATGCGTGATCAGCCTCTTCTGCCACTCAGCTGCAAAGCTGATGGATTCTGTGCTGAATTAAAACATCAGCTTTCTGGATATAAAAAATGCAGACGTGCAAAATTGTCGCAAACTAACTGACACTTTGCTTTCCAAAATTCTTTAAACTGCACACGGTTATTTTACAGGACAGGGTCATCAGGTTTACACCGGACGTTCAAGGTACTTCAGGGGTTAGCGCATGCCGTGTAAAGCCGTTGGACTGGGGCCATAGTCGATAACACTGATGAGCTTTCTGTCATATTTTCATTCAACATTCCGCTGAAAATACACCATTCAAGAGATAAGAAAAAAAAACTTGCCTACTGAACAGACGAAGATCCGTAAAGTTTTCACTCCAAACTTAGTATGTGTAAACAGAAATACGAAGATAAAGCAAATAACATTTGAAATTACCGCTTGTCATTCAAGTTGAAGGTGAAACGATTACCTTTCCATACCAATGCCAGATGCACGAAATATACACTAGGCTTAATTTCCGGTAACTGCTTGAATTGACATTTTCTTCAGCTTTGGGAGGGAAAGGACATTTTGAATATAATCGTTCGTGAAGCGTCAGAGCCTGCAGGACGCGTGTGATAGGAACTCTCATCTCTTTCGTATACCATCATATGAGTACCTTGCTTCGTATAATCGACATATTGACACACCTGCTATATTACGGTCGTAAGTTCATCTGTCAGTGGCATTCTAAAAAAACTTTGGTGGCGTGAGTAGGAACAATCTGAATGCACTATTACAAAACCCTGAAGGTGTTGATAATGCAATTTCAATAGTATCCGAATCCCCATATGTTGACCCCACGAATGTAGCAGATTATCTTAAATCCTTTACTGAACATTTCTCTGTACTAGGTCTTAATATACAATGTGTCAATGCCAAGTTTGACAAACTAAAAAGTCTAATTGACGAGTTAGCCATAACTTATGTTGTATTTAGCGCAAAACATGGATAGAAGATAACCCTGACATATCTTTGTTTGAACTTGAAAATTACACATCTATTCCGCTGAAAGCTAAATGTAGTTCACATAGAGCGCTATTAATATACATACATAAGAACTTTCAATACAATACCCGAGACTTTTATTCTCAACTACAAACTGGGAAGGTCAATTTATCGACATTTTCGGAGACGAACTAAAACAAAAGATTACCTTGTGTAACATTTATAGACCGCTGCGTGATAGAAAAGATGATATTCAACACAGCTGCGTGATAGAAAAGATGATATTCAACTATTTATTAACGACTTGGCTCCGATTTTCCTGAAACTCTATCACATGAGCGTTCCGATAAAATTATTTTAGGCGACTTTAATATGGATTTATCAAAAATTCACACGAGAGAAAAATATTCCGAATTCCTAGACGTTATACTAAATAACGGATTTGTGCCAAAATCAACCTTACCTACAAGATTTTGAGAGAGGAGAGCAACTTTGATCGATAACATTTTCTTGTAATCTCTCCCACTGTAAAAAGACGTGTAAATTTGGCATAGTTGTTACGAACCTAATCGACCATCTACCATATTTCACATGCTTAGACCAAAAATTAGGTCTTCATGGTCCGCCAAAATTCATCAATATTCACACTAAAGACAAACTATCAGTGCAAAATTTCATCCAGGAACTAAGCAACACCGATATCATGGGGAAACTTAACCTTGACCTCAATCAAAACCCAAATTTAAATTACGATATATTAGAAAATATCATATGTAGCGTTAAGACGAAACATCTGCCCATTAAAACTGTCAAATTTAACAAACATAAGCACACAGATTCGCCATGGATGACTAACGGTGTAGTTAGATCAATACAATTCCGCGATACACTTTATAAACAACTAAAATGCACTAATCAAAATACCGTAGATTGTATCAAATTGAACCTCGAAACATATAACAAAATTCTTGATAAAAAACTCAGAGAACTTAAGCAAAATTTCTACCATGGTCAGTTTACCCGCTTTAAAGGCGACACAAAGAAAACATGGGATGTCATCCGATCGATTCTTAATTTAAAGAAAAACAAAAGATATTACCCCCTCTTCTTTAAAGTTGATAGCACAAAAATTACTAGTAAAGTTGAAATCGCTGAGCGTTTCAATACTTTCTTCACAAATATTGGCCTCATATTAGCTGCCAAATCAACTCCGTAAGCCTACCACATTTCTATACCTATCACACTCAACAGTTCGCTGCAAATTTTTTCTTTTTATCATGTATCTGCCGAAGATATCTCAACAATTATTAATAACTTCAAACCCAAGTCAAGCGCTGGGCACGACAATCTCTCTATGAAATTACTCAACAGCATAAAAGATATCATTTCCCATTCCTTTACTTTAATCGTATATCAGTCACTCAACACTGGGAGTTTCCCAGGTAAACTTAAGATCGCTAAAGTCCTGCCTGTCTTTAAACAAGACGACAAATCCCTACTTAATACTTATAGACCAATATGTCTCTTCCCGCCTTTTCTAAAATCTGATTATTTATGGAACGTTTAGGCCTACTAAGTTTAAGATTAGGATCATTAGCACGAAACGATGATTTGGAATACCAGCATTGTATTATTGATTAGATCAACAGGCAACTTTACTTGACTCGGCACCCATCATTTGTACACCATGGTTTTCGGACATCCATAATAAACTGTTTTCCTTGGAATCTAGAAACTTCTCGGTGGTCTATGGCAAACGACAAAGAGAATTGCAGTAATTTCGATCTCCTTTATTCAGTAATGACTAATGTTGATCAGTGAAAGTTCAGCTTGTTTTCCACACTACCTGCTGTCATTCCGTTGAACTGGAACTGTATGAGATTGAATATTGAGATTGAAAGGGGGTGATCCGATAATATTTTTGAATGAATATTTGAGAGAATGGATTCCCGACTGACCGTGTGAGTGGTGCTCGTCTGCGTGAGTTCCCCGGCCCACGGTAAATCCGAAATAAAGTTTGACATGAAAGCGCTCGGCGGGAGTGATGGTTACATTGGTGGCAGTGTTTTCTGGGATGTTTTATGTGAAATGAGCATCCTTTGGACCCCATTCCTCCGTCCCTAAGAAATAAATCCTCGGGGAACGTCAGTCGTCACAATACCTAATAGGCCTACTCCACGGAAAACAACATGCTTTCACAGGTTGACACCTGCATTTCCGAAATCCGAATGCACATACTCCACTGACTGTGTCTGTGTTCGATGACAATAAAAAAAGTAAATCCATACATTGGATCTGTTATTCTTCGAGAAATAGTCCAACAAATTACTCCACGTTGATGCCAGATAAATTGGCGTTCGAAAACACGCTCCACAAATCAGCTTGAGTAAAGTTGTAATCGTCATAAATCAGCATGAGAAAAGTTGGAATTAATTCGACAAAACAGCTTGAGGGAGTTACAACCATTATAAACTAGGATTTTTAAAAAAATGACAGTAATTCTGTTTAGCTTGGTGAAGTTGTAGCAGCCATGAATCAGCACCAGGAAGTTTTGTATTACTGACAGAGAAATCAACAAATGTGCATTGGTTTCTGGTAATACAGGAAACATTTGAATATCAAATGGACATTTGAAGTAGTTACATGATGGCTAGAGTGTAAAGATGGGAATTATCCTGGGTCAACATGTAATTTTGTGATGCCAAATAAGGATGTCTAGTGAAATATATATTCTTCATGGAATTATGTTTGATAGTGTGGTGAACATTATAATGGGCTGTTCCATGATGAGCAATGCTTTGTTGCCATTCCATAAATCAGTGCATCTTCCCAAATAGATCCAAGGATCAGTCATTCATTAGGGACCATTCTGATTGTTCTGACTGTTCCCATCAATCCAACCATTCAGACTGTTCCAGTGTTCCATGGTGGGAACAGGGATCAGCAATTTCATCAAGAATACACCGGTCATTCCAAAGTATACATCCATCCAGACTGTTCTGATCTTTCCGACTTTTCCGGTCGTTCCGACTGTTCCGATCGTTCCGACTGTTCCGATCAATCCAACCGTTCCGACTGTTCCATCGTTCCATGGTGGGAACAGGGATCAGCAATTTCATCAAGAATACACCGGTCATTCCAAAGTATACATCCATCCAGACTGTTCCAATCGTTCCAACCGTTCCGATCGTTCTGACTGTTCCGATCAATCCAACCGTTCCGACTGTTCCAGTGTTCCATGGTGGGGACAGGGATCAGCAATTTCATCAAGAATACACTGGTCATTCCAAAGTATACATCAATCCAGTTCCGATCGTTCCAACTGTTCCGATCGTTCCGACTGTCCCGATCAATCCAACCGTTCAGACTGTTCCAGTGTTCCATGGTGGGGACAGGGATCAGCAATTTCATCAAGAATACACCGGTCATTCCAAAGTATACATCCATCCAGATTGTTCCAATCGTTCCAACTGTTCCGATCATTCCAACCGTTCCGACTGTTCCAGTGTTCCATGGTGGGGACAGGGATCAGCAATTTCATCAGGAATACTCTGGTCATTCCAACTGTTTTACATAACTTTATATCCATCCAGACCGTCCTGATCATTCCAACCGTTCCGATTGTTCCAGTGTTGCACGGAGGGAACAAGGATCAGTGATTTCATTAGGGAGTGTTCTGACTGTTCCATTGTTTCATGCCAGGAAGCCTCAACAGTGATTTTAGCAGAGAGCTTTCCAACTATATGAATGTCCTAGATCATCTCATATGTAGTTCCAACTGGACTGTTCCGATCATTCCGACTGTATCGATTGTTTCGACTGTCCATTGTCTTGTGAAATACAAAGACTGTTCCATCATCCTATACATAATTTTGATAGTCCCATCACTACATTGACCATCAAAGGTCAGTTATTGCATACATTGATTGTGTCTTGTCTTGCTTGCTTCAGGGAGGAACTGAAATCATTCCCATTGTTCCGAGTATATCCTTGAAGGACATTGATCAAGCAAATATTTGAGGGAGGAATAGAGGACTTCAATAGAACTCCCATCATTCCATAGAGAGCTCCATCCTCTTAGTTGAGGAATAGAGGACTTCAATCACTTCATATATCATTTCATTACTATTTCAGATTCTCTGAACCGATCATTCCGGTCATTCCCACTGTTCCATGGAGAATGTTGATCACTTCAGACAGGAATAGCAGATTTCCATCATTGCATTACAAGTGTCGTCCTATGAGATTAAAAAAAAAAAAGGACTCCAATAATTCTATGTATTGTCTTTGTCATTGTTTAAATGTCATTTTCATTGGTCCCACCATTCCTACTGTTCCAATCATTCCAATTCCCAGTGAAGATAATTCTGCTATGCATAGAGGAAATCAGTTTATTTGCCTGTGATATCATATCAATTCATCCATCATCCAACAAGCATAATTCAACATATTAGGTAATAGCTTGGTCAGCTCTGAAAAAGAAATAATAAATAAATAAAATAAATTAAAGTAAAAAAATGGAGCATCAGGTAGATGAGGAGATAACTTTTAGAATCCCTACAGAAGGAAATCATCTCCTTGAAGGGAGTGGTATGTCAGAGTAGGCAGCCACAGCAGAAGTTGCATCAAGTGGTGCCACCAATCAGCTGAATTTAAATGCTGGTAATACCATGGATATTGCACCACGGGAGAATGTGAACCTGGCAGCCGATATGCCAACCCAACAAGCCGTTGTTCCTGAGGTTCAAATACCCCTAGGAGAGGGAATAACTAGCACCAGAAATAGCCACTTGACGATCAGGCCGGACAAATTTGATGGGACAACAGATTGGGAGGAATATCAAGTACACTTTCTGACCTCTGCACAGCTGGGCAAGTGGAATGACGCTACCAAAGCCTGCATGCTTGCTGTGAGTCTACAGGGTACTGCCTGGCATTTTTATGCTGGTTTGCCAGCTGCTGACAGACAGAGCTATGCCAGAATTCAGGCAGCATTTACAAACAGATTTGGATCACATAGACAACAGGAACAGTTTAAGGCAAAGCTATCTATATACAGAATGAGAGCAGGGGAGTCTGCTTCAACACTTGGTGATGAAATTTGGCGTTTGACTCTGAGAGCTTATCCTGATTTTGACTTGTGTATGCAAGAACAGTTGGCTTTGGATGCTTTCAAAAATGCCTTGTCCTTGGACATGAAAGTTAGATGCATTGACAAAGGTTGTAAAACTATAGAAGAAGCTGTCCATGCTGTGGAATATTATGAATCTCTATTCAGTGCAGAGAAAGATAAGAAAGGACAGGTGAGAGTTATTGATAGGACAGATAAATCTGGAAATGGTGAGGGGTGTGTGGCCTTGGAGAGAGCAGTTCAAGAATTAACAGCTGCTGTCAATAATATGATATCTCATCAGGGTTGGAATCCCACACACCCACGTCGCCAGAAAGAGTCAGGACATGTGCCAAACCCCCAAACCAGAAGCAATGTTGTTGTTTGTTATCTGTGCAATCAGGAAGGGCATTATAAGAGAAATTGTCCCAATATGGAAGCTGCGCAACCTTCCAGGAAGCCAAAAAACGTCAATCTGTCAGCTCAATAGGCCCGGAGCTGACAGATGTGCTGGAAATGATGCCAATGGAGACTCAATTACAGAACGATGAAAAGATAAATAGAGATTTTACAATGGAGAATTCAACAGGGGGTTCCATCTACCATTTGCAATCCCCATCTTCAAAAATAAGTGGCAGAGTCGAAAACGAAGATCAGGATTGGGATAATGGGGTTTATATTTTGGGTAAAATAGGCAACAAACCTATTCAGTTTTTATTGGATACAGGGTCTACTGTTACATTGATATCAAGCTCCGTATACAATCGTATCCATATGCAGTACAGACCACCACTTCGACCAACCAACGTAAGAGTATGCAATGTGGATTGAAATGGGATGAAAGTGAAAGGCACTATATCAGCAGATGTAACAATAGGAGAAAGAATATGTGAACAGAACATGGTGATAGCAAAGATGAAATATGATGGAATTTTGGGTGCAGATTTCTTCCTATGAAATAAATGCCAGTTGAACATGGGAAGACTCTCGTTGAAGATCCGAGATGAGGAAATACCATGTTGGATTAGAGGTGAAAATGCCACCTGCTGTAGGGTAAAATTGGAACATTCTATAGATTTGCCAGCAGGGCATGAAGTGTTTGTTCCTGTGAATATTCAAAATAGTGGACAGTTGACAACACTGGGTCTGATAGAGGGCAACCCTGAGGTTCTTGAGAAACATGGGCTGCTAATGGCTGCCGGTATTATAGAAACCCATAAGGAAAACTTGGTGGTCAAAGTTATCAATGGTGCAGAAGACAGTCTTTCTTTGATGAAAGGGATGACACTTGGACAATGCACCCCTTTGACACCAACACAAATCTTAAATGCAGAAAGACAGGTCAAGACAGTGAGAACCATCACCACAGAGGAAGCAAATGAAGAATTAAATGAAATCATAATACCAGAACATCTCACTGACTTGTGGAATAGGAGTTCACAAAATTTAGATGACCAGGAGAAAAAGCAAGTTGCGAAAATGTTGGTGGAATACCAAGATGTGCATGGCCATCACCACCAGTGCTGGTAACAAAGAAGGATGGATCTATTAGATTCTGTGTTGACTACAGGAAGCTAAATTCTGTGACAGTCAAAGATGCATATCCTCTGCCTAGAATTGAGGAATGCCTTGACACCTTAGCAGATTCCAAGTGGTACTGTGTGATGGACTTGTACTGTGGTTATTACCAGGTGGAAATGGATGAGAAAGATAAGGAGAAAACTGCCTTCAGCACAAGACATGGGCTATATCATTTCAACCTCATGCCTTTCGGATTATCCAATGCTCCGGCTACATTTGAAAGATTGATGGACAGAGTGCTGAGTGGTTTACAATCGGAAGAATGCTTGATATATCTGGATGATATAATTGCCTTTGGATCATCTGTGGGTGTCTGTCTGGAAAGACTTCATCATGTTTTGCAGCGTTTGAGGGCAGCTGGGTTGAAATTGAAAAGCCAAAAGTGTTCCTTCTTTGAGAAGGAGGTTCTGTTCCTTGGACATATAGTATCTGGCGATGGAGTAAAAACAGACCATCTAAAATTGCTGCAGTGCAGGACTGGCCAAGGCCTACTTCCAAGAAACAAGTTAGAAGTTTTCTTGGACTTTGTTCATATTACCGTTGTTTTGTAAAAGGCTTTGCTGATATTGCAAGACCACTCCATCAATTAACAGAAAAGAATGCCCATTTCAAATGGTTGGAGGATCATGAAAATGCATTCAATACTCTGAAAGGAGCTTTGACATCAACACCTGTTTTGTCCTATCCAAGACCTGAAGGACAGTATGTCCTGGACACAGATTCTAGTGATTCTGCTCTTGGAGCTGTCTTGGCACAGATCCAAGAAGGGCAAGAAAAAGTCATAGCTTACATGAGCAAAGCCCTGACCAAAGAAGAAAGACATTATTGTATTACAAGGAAAGAACTCCTAGCAGTGGTCAAGGCGGTGAAGCACTTTAGACATTACGTATATGGGAGACCAGTGTTGGTTCGCACTGACAATTCGGCTGTGAGTTGGATTTATAGATTGAAAGATCCTGAAGGACAGATGGCCAGATGGTTGCAAATTCTTGGACAGTATGACCTCCAATTACTGCACAGATCTGGAAAGAAACATGGGAACGCAGATGCTTTGTCTAGGACTCCTTGCAAACAGTGTGGAAGGGATGAGGAAATAGGACACTGTGCTTTACAGCAGAGCATTGACGTGTGTGTCATAACAAGGCAAACTAAGACAGATCAAAGGGATGAATTTAAGGAAAACCAAGGCTGGCTACCTGGCTGGTTGCCAGAGGAAATAAGGGTGGCTCAATTGGCAGATGAATATATGGGACCGATATTCATTGCCAAAGAAGGAAGTTCCGTTCGACCGGAATGGCAAGACATATCCCATCTCTCAGGAAGATCAAAGACATTATGGAGACAGTGGGAACGCTTGGATGTTAGAGGTGGCATGTTGTATGGGTCCTGGCATCATGATGATGGAAGCCAGCATTTTCAGTTGATAGTGCCAAAAATGAAACAGAAGGAACTTTTGTGGCACTGCCATGATACCCAAACAGCTGGGCACTTAGGGGTAGAAAGAACCAGAGATAAGGTCTCTCAGCAGTATTACTGGCCAGGCTGGAAAGAAGATGTCCATCAACACTGTAAGCAATGTGACCTCTGTGCAGCTAGGAAGCCACCTCTAAGAAATCAAAAAGCACCCCTGAGACAATACCTTGTAGGAGAGCCAATGGAGAGAATGGCTGTAGATATTCTTGGCCCATTGCCCTTGACTTATCGTGGCAACAGATTCATCATGGTAGTGTGATTATTTCACCTAATACAGTGAAGCACTAGCATTGCCTGATCAAAAAGCAAGTACAGTTGCCTGTGGTTTTGTGGAAGATATAGTCTGTAGACTGGGTACACCAAGAATACTGCATTCAGATCAGGGGAGGAATTTTGAGTCTAATTTATTCCAAGAAATGTGTAGACTGCTGGGAATTGAAAAGACCACAACTACAAGTCTCCATCCTCAGAGTGATGGAATGGTGGAAAGATACATGAGAACCTTGAAAACCATGTTGACTATGTATGCGGAGCAGGACCAGCACACTTGGGACAAACATCTCCCATATGTCATGATGGCGTAGCGGGCCTCGCCACATGACAGCACTGGTCATACTCCCAATAAGATGCTTTATGGAAGGCAGGTCACTCTACCTATTCATGCAGTGACGGGCACATGGAAGGACATCAGAAACCAAGAGGGAGATGCAGATGACTGGGTGCACTCATTGAAGTCAAAATTGCAGGATGTACATCACAAGACCAGACAACAGCTAAAACAGAGTGCAGAATATCAGCGACAACAATACAACCACAAAGCAGATAAGGGAGGATTCAATGAGGGACAAATGGTGTGGTTGTACCATCCTATCAGGAAGCTTGGAAAATACCCAGGTCTAACATCTGCAAGATGTGACCCATATATTGTGGTTGAGAGGTTGGATGACCTCTTGTATAGAATCCAGCGAGGTCCAAGGTCTAGGACCAAGATAGTTCACTTGAACCGACTGTCTCCTTTTGAAGGTCCCAAAAAGTTTAAGTGGTGGAAGAAGAGGCCACCAGAAGCTCAGAAACCAATGAATAGACAATAGTTACCAGGCTAGGGCCCATTCTGTTGGGAAGGGGAAGGGCCCTCCCTGACCCTTGATGAGAGACCTATTTCCGGGCTGGCGAAACTGAGAGTAGAAACAGGAACTTTATAAGTTGGGATTAATATGGTGGATGGTTCAGGCTGGAGGATGATATCCAGGTTCATGGACACATCAGCTGGAGGCTGATGTATTCTGCTTATGGACTTGGATGTTCTAAGCAGGACACCGAAATGGTTTTGGTGAAAAGCTATTGAACTGGAAAGGACACTGCGATTCAGAAAGAGATTTCTGACGATAGCATTGTGCCTGGAGGTCAATTGGGAAATTTCGATTACTATTGTGCATAAAGGCCAATGGGGATACTTTGAGTGAAAGACAGGGCTTGCTCAAAGGGTACTGGATCCCGGAGTACAGGATCTTCTGGAAGTGGCGCCAACCAGCATAGAAGATTCTGGGTTTATGATCTAGGGATAGGATCATAGTTGCATGAACTCAAGGTGCTATTATGGAACCTAAGATGACCCCACACCCCTATCTGCATGAATGGAGGAGTGGAAGAATCTGAATCCTTTATAAGCATTGGGGCAGGAGTTTATTGTAAAATATGTTTTTGTTCTTATCTTATTGCAGGTGTGAGCCATCATGTCTTCTGACCCACTGCTTCAGGCTGCAGTATCTGCCGGTGTGAGACCACCACAGGTAGACAAAGAGGTCGCATGTGACAAGTGTGGGGAGATCTTCACAGGAGAGAGCCTGAGGGTCCAGCTGTGACAGCACCGTGTGAGGGAGCACAATGGGGTCCAGGTTTTCTGCCCATGGTGTGACAGGAAGAACCTCTTTTCCTGCCCCAGTAACCTGCGGAAACACGCAAAAGTTGCCCATTCTGATGAGGACCAGGGTTTGCTGTCCACAGCCGTTGTAGCCCTGTATGCCACTGACATCAGTTGCTGGGAGGGTCCAACAGTCAAGATGGAGGACGACTTCTACCCTGAGGCCTTCCTGCTGGCAGAGGAGTGGCGGGCAAAGCCTCGTGTCAGGAAGAGCAAGAGGATGAAGAAGACAAAGTGTTTTGTCATCAACTCTGATTCAGAGACAGAGACAGCCCCTGCAGAGCAGAGACAGCCCCCTCCAAAGGAAGCACCTGGAGCAGGAAGGATCATGCCCATCTGTCCGAAGAGGGTGGACAACAAAAGAAAAGCATCAAAGGAGGCAGTGAAAGACAAGAGGATGCTGGAGTCACTTGCTGTCACACCAAAGAAAGGGAACATCACATCCAGAGAGGAGCCTGGACTAAAAGAAGGGAAGACACCGGAGGCAGCAACACTGTCTCTTCAGTCCAATGTGGCCAAAATGACACCAGAGGCAGCATCATCATCTGCTCCACCCAATGTCAAAAAGAAGCCATCAGAGGCCGCAACAGCATCTCCTTCTTCCAATGTCACCAAGAAGGCATCGGCGAAGGGAAAGGAGCCCAGACCACATGGAAATGTAGAGGAGGGAAAGAAAGAATTTAGAGATAGCTGGAAGTCATAGCCAAGAAGGGAATCACTAGAAAGAAACGGAAGCAGAGACCGGCAGTTCTGATGGAGGAGAGTAAGGTGGAACTAGCGTGGCCATTGGCGAGCACCAGGAGAAGCAGGCTGTTCCCCTAGAGGACTACCTCAGCCATGAACTGGATGTGATGGTCAGCCATGATGACCTGGATGAAGACCTGCTGCAAAGCTCGAAGGGTGAAAAGAACCCCTCAGGCACACATAGGCCACCTCTCAGATCAGTTGTTTATGTGAAGGAGGATGAGAGGCAACTACAGAGGAGAGAAAGGGAGGAGAAGATTCATGCCAGGGCACAATACCTCCGCCAACATGGTAGATGGGAAGATGTGCAGCCTAGAGGTGGGTCTGAGTGGTGCGTCATATTCAAAATCCAGGATGACCACCAGTATTACTGGGAGAAGGCACGAGTGGAAGTAGGGCAAGAATATGTGACTGCTGGTTAGAAGGCAGGGTCTGCTGAGAAGTGGTGCCAGGCTTCCTCCTCGAGTCAAATGGGAGAGGCTCACTTTGGACAACTTTGAAGAGGAAAGAGCATCGTTGGCTGCAGCTTTCCAAGTGCAACCCAGTACCTCCATCAAGGAACTGTCCCGGGGCACCAAGGTCCAGAAGTACTCTCCCCAAGCTTGGGAGTCCTACAAGAGGAACAGGGACACCTCTTTGGCAGCACCAAGCCCTATTCTGACCCCACTACCATTGGATCTCCCACCAAGACGTGCGCCATCATCTCCAAGCAGTGTCATACCAGAGGCAGCAGTGGCTCCGACTGTATCACAGAGTAGACAGCAGACAAGTAACATCGGGTGTGGTGAAGGAGCTGAGACCCCAATCCCTGATCCAGATCTACCTGAGTCAACACAGACTGGATCCAGTATGACTTCTCTTACGGAGAACATCCGCAGAGTTATACAGGTCAAGCGGAGAGCAGCCAGCCTGGAAACTGAGCCCAGTTCAAAAAGGAGGAGAGAGCCAGTGATCAGAGTACAGGAGGGTTCATCCTGAACTCTGAAGACCCAGCCAGTCCATTTATGTCAGTCTGCCCACAAGATCCTCGGAGATGGGGCTTGGCCTGAGGTGCCTCCAGGTCGGCGTGATTGGAGAAGAGCTACAACGGGGCTTGGCCTGAGGTGCCTCCAGGTCGGCGTGATTGGAGAAGAGCTACAACAGTCTCACTGCCGAAGGTGGATCTGGTGTGGCCACCCCCCAACTGGAGAGAGCTGTCCCCTGACAATCTGTTGTGGGCGTGGGAAGTGGCCACTGCCATGTGCTTGATGGCCTCCAACCCTGACGGACATTTTCCAGCTAGTGACCGGAGGCAGAGCCTGGATCGCTACAATTTTCTAGCTCTGCCTGGCACATATGACCGGGCCGCCACCAGTGCAGCAGAGGAGGTTGCTGCAGAGGCCAGGAAACACAATCATCTGACAGCTCTGCAAAACCCGGAGGCCCTCCCAAAGCACTCAACCATCCCGCTCTTGACTAGGAGGTGGAGCACCATGGACCAGATGGATTGCTGGGCCGACATCGATCCAAAGCTGGCCACACATCTTCAAGGGGTGCCTCTAGATTTGGAGCGGCTGAGCCCAAAGAAGGATGATGCCAGGGTGCCAGACAAGAGGGTGGTGGAGCTGATGGAGGAAGGGGATTGGGATAACCTTCGCAATTCCTATCAGTAGAAGTTGGGTAGAGTGAAAGGTTCTCTCCAGTTTCATTGTTCAGCGACTCAAGTATGGTGCATCTGACTAAAGGGACCAGCAGCACTGCAGGCCCTGGTTTCCATTTTCTGTTATTGTAAACTGTCCAAATTCATGGACAGTAAGGGTAGAGTCTGGGGTGAGACCCAGTGGCTCCTGCAATGTACTCGATGGTTTTTGTAGCAAATGCTATGCTGGAATCTGCCCATGTACTGTCAAATGAATCAGACCCATATGCTGTCATGTATTGGAGTATGTTATTTTACACTTGAAATGTACCTAATTTGACATTTTGAATACTGGTCTTGATCTGTACTGATGTTAGACTGAGGAATCTGGCCATGTACTGTAATGAGACATCACAGTGTGTCATTTCATACTGAGAATGTACCAAAATTGTGTAGAAGAAATGTGTAAAGTGTAAGCAATGCTTGGACCTGTTAGAATGGTTACATCTGTGTATGTGCAGGTGCAAATATGTATTGGATTGTAACTGTATAGAAAAAAATGTGTAAAGTGTTCAAGTGTAAGCAATACTTGGACCTGTTAGAATGGTTACATCTGTGTATGTGCAGGTGCAAATATGTATTGGATTGTAATTATATAGAAGAAATGTGTAAAGTGTTCAAGTGTAAGCAGTACTTGAACAAGTTAGAATGGTGACATCTGTGTAAGTGCAGGTGAGTATATATATTTCATTGCAATTGTATGGAAGGAAGGTTTAAAGTGTTCAAATGCAAGCAGTACTTGGTCAGGTAAAGCAATAACGACTGTGTAAGGGTAGTTACAAATATATGTGTATTCCCTGATAGCGTTGTATGGGAGAAAATTGTGAATTGTTCAAGTTAGACCAGTAACATCAGTGAAGCACAGTTGAAAACGTCTATTTGAGGGCAATGGTATTGGAGATAGGTGTATATTGTTCAAGTGTAAGCTTAATTTGAACAAACCAGTGGCATCTATGTACTTGATTGTGATTATATCAAAGATTGATCATTATTGAAGGGTAAACGTTATTTAGATAAGACAAGTCAATGGTGTCTGGTAACAAGTTACATGTAAGTTGTAGATTACAAATGTATTGACTGGAAATGTAAATTGTTTCAGTATAACCAATACTCAGGAAGAATGACTTGTGTATTCTTGCTGAACATTGAAGGCAGTAATTGAACAACAGTTGGGAAGTTGCGGTGTAACCTTGTGTACGCGAATACAAAGTGTATATATGAGATCTCCATCCAAGTGCAAGTGATGTTATGTCAAACATCTGCAGGGAAGTTGTAACAAATTTATATGTAAAGGTAAAGACTGCAAATAGGACCTCTAGATGAGTAAGAACAGGTAAAATGTATAAGCACACTGGGCACTGAGTGTAAATGACGTTTGGAAGCTCACTTTGAAGTTGTAACAGAATGGATACATAGATACACTAAGTACACTGAGCAATATAAATATTGGTAGTAATGAATTGTAATCCTGTGGAAGTTGAACGCTTCCAACATTGTCAGTGTGATGAAAATTTGATTATTAACGATTCAATGTTTTAAAGGGTGACTGATTATACCAATGGATTAATGCAGGATGGCCATGTTATGGCATGTTATTACAGCTGTACTTTCAAACTGTTCATGGCTGTTGATTAAGTTGATATTCAGGGTGTCCTGTATATAATTTAACATTGGATAGATGGAGTTATCTGTTTCAGTCTGAGGCCATGTTTGGGCACATGAAAGTAATTAATAGTTGAGGGTATGATGGTGAGATTACACAGTATGTCGGTAAAGTGTCCTAGCTTACAGAGTAAACTGATCTGTGTGAACACATAATAACTTTTGGTATGAACCTTTGATCAACAGTAAGCCGTACAATGCTTTAAATGCAGGAGCATTTAATTTCTTAAGTTAGGGGTATTGTAACAGCCATGCTGTTATATTAATTGTGATACAAGTACTAATGGCAGCTCTGCTGCTAAGTGTCACCATTTATTGAGTGGAAATCTTTGCCGAGTCAAGTTGACAGGGTTAGGCCTAACAATATCATGGGTGCACCTGCTATGCTCAGGATGCTGACCTTCAAGTTATACTTCAGAAATTCAAAGCTATTGTAAAATAACATATAAAATGTTGTAGCCAGTAGCATATTTGCAAGATTTGGTAGTTTATAAGGTTATGCTAAGGCCAACAAGCTTCATTCATGATCTTCTCCGTGAATGTTTTGGTGCTGCGCAACCATTTTGTTGGCTTGTCGGCTCCGGTGCACTGTCACTTCAGAACGAGGTTTGGGGAGTTAGCGTCTGGAAAAGGTTACTAAGGCAACACTTGTATTAACAATGTCATGAAAAGCTATTGAGATGGAGGAACTTGGGATGTTTCACACTTTTGAGAAGTTTCGTTGCGAAACTTTTTGTAGTTTTAAAGTTACTTGGGTTTCAAGTCATTTGCTGGAATGCTTGGAACACTTGGAACGAAATTATGGGATGGCTCACTTCTATATAAGGCGGCGCGATTTGCGTTTTGGTCATTCTGACTCTGGTGGGTCAAGTCAAAGGTACTTGTTCTTGCCTCTTGAGCCCTCTCTTCAACCTTCCATCTTCTTGTCTCATCAGTTACATTTTTTGGGGAACGATTAATGAAACTGGAACAATTTCGACAAGAATGATTCAACTAATTTTGTAGAAGACAACATTGGAACGATCTGATTATTTATGGAACGTTTAGGCCTACTAAGTTTAAGATTAGGATCATTAGCACGAAACGATGATTTGGAATACCAGCATTGTATTATTGATTAGATCAACAGGCAACTTTACTTGACTCGGCACCCATCATTTGTACACCATGGTTTTCGGACATCCATAATAAACTGTTTTCCTTGGAATCTAGAAACGTCTCGGTGGTCTATGGCAAACGACAAAGAGAATTGCAGTAATTTCGATCTCCTTTATTCAGTAATGACTACTGTTGATCAATGAAAGTTCAGCTTGTTTTCCACACTACCTGCTGTCATTCCGTTGAACTGGAACTGTATGAGATTGAAAGGGGGTGATCCGATAATATTTTTGAATGAATATTTGAGAGAATGGATTCCCGACTGACCGTGTGAGTGGTGCACGTCTGCGTGAGTTCCCCGGCCCATGGTAAATCCGAAATAATGTTTGACATGGAAGCGCTAGGCGGGAGTGATGGTTACAGTACTTAACAAATTATGCCCACTGTAATTACTAGCAAACTGCTTATATGTTGATTCTCATTGTGGAGAACTCATGCCTCCGTCGTGTTTGGTTTTACTGGCTTTTTTGTGGGAAATTGTAAAGCATAATCGTCATTAACTCTGGTTCACTTGTGTGTGATGGTTCCAGAGGGATGACCTTTATGCGCCAAGAGACCACCCATTGCACTTCGGGTATCTGAGTCTCTGCACCTTAGTGTCGACTTTGACCATGATATATTTCATTGTTAATCAGTAAGAAAATCACAAACAACATGGCTGTTTTGTGTGTGTGGGTGGGGGGGGGGAGATACTGTAAGATGTGAGGGTGTTTGTATGCATGTGTTATATTTTTGTGCAGCGATGTACACTGTAAAATATGCAATTGTTTTCATGCATGGGGTGAAAGCTGATACATCATTTTTCTAAATCACGTCAAAAAGCCATTATTTTCAAAACATAAATAAGGTCTCATGTTAGCATGCTGATATTTGTCAACAGCCACTCTAGATACTTTTTTGCAGATGAGTGACACATTTTGCATATTTTTAACTTTTTAGTGTGCTGTATCTCCATACACATTTAACCAAGTTGAATTCTTCAATAAATCTTCATCGACAAACACGTTCTCAGCAAAGTAAAATAGTTGAATATGTAACATGCAAATAAAAGCATTGGTACTGTTGAGTAAATTAATAATGTTGAAAGGTTTACTGCTAAATTACATTTTGACTTTAGCCCCTGTGTGTGCCTGTAGAGAACAGAACAGTGCGTAAATATTGTGTGCATCCAAAGTTGGAAGTTAATAGAGTCCGGGTACTCTTGTGTTTTTGGGGGAGAGGCGGTGTCATGGATTTTTAATAATGTTTTTGGGGGCAGGGGTTCATGGTGATGTAAATTCTTGGAACTTATATGACAGTCACAGTACACATGAACATTTAGCCTTTCGTTTCAAGTTTTCTTTATTTTTCTCTCTGATTTTTATAATTTATACATGTTTTCATGTTAAAAATTAGAATAAAATTTCCGTCCATTTACATATTAGTATATTGGTAATCAGATATCTTTACAAGAAAGTTTCACTTTGCAACCACAATCCAGATTGATTTTTTTTTCAAACTTTGATCGTGGTGCATTATAAAACAAAGATCGGGTGACTAGATTACATACAACCACAAATTGTCATGCACATCATATGATGATAACACTTTGTCTCAAAGGAATTTAATGTGTCATATGGCATGGCAATTTTATATTTTGTTGTAAATTATTGTTAAAGTGCATTCAGGTTTTCTTGCCCAAATACAGTATTTTCAAATTGCCTCGATTGATTTTGATTTTATCTGATGCATCGATATTATCAGTGATAGATAATATATTAGAATCTTACTTCAGTGTCACATATTCATAAGTGATTATGCAGCAACAGTGAATTTGTTGTATTTGCTGGGCTGTGTGGGCAGTCATTTTAGGTAAAGTGGACAAGAGGAACCAGCCATGTGATTGCTTGCTATCAGATAGCTTTTAAGATTTAATATATGAAGCAGATCTTTGTGGTGCTATGACAGACATATATTGTGAACAAAACATTGCATCTATGATGTAGGGAAAGGTACTGATCACAATCCTAGGAATGAATAGCTTATTTTCAAATGGCCCACTGTTTAAGTTGATCAGGAGGGTCCTTGTATAAAATATGTATTTCATCATCGTATGTTTCCAGTTGACAAGCCACAGACCAGACAGCAGAGAAGTGCCACCGTTGGATCCCGTTTGCAAAGAAGCTGGAGTGTCTGTGGAATCATGGAGGAAATGTATTCAGGAACCGTCAATGCATTCCACTCTCCCTTTTGCATCCTGATTAATATTCACCATAGATACATGTAGAAGCAGCAGCATTGCAAGGGGTTTGGTACATCAATCATGAGTAAAAAATAGCAAATCTGTTGGATCTCCAAAATGCACAACAGATGGTCAGGTGAAAAAAGCCCATGACACCTGCTATGGAGGCAATGTCAACCCAATCCTGTATCGATTTTCAAAGTCTGAAATTTTTGCTTGCAATAAACTTTAAAATATATTTATATGAATTTATTGTTAACTGTCAGAGTTTAAAACACATTTCAAATTTCAAGGTTAAACTTTGAAACCATTTCAAGTTATTGTTGTGATTGGACCAAACAATACGCATTTCAGGTGATGCCAGCTAAAAAAAATGGTAAAGTCCAGTGTCTGGGAACAGAACTTTACACTTTGAAATTTCAGAATGATGTTCAGATACCTTAATTATCCATGGTATTCTCATTAGGTGCACTGCTATATGGATAATAATCAGGAACAGGTGACATGATGCAATGTATATCTTATGATTATGGCGTTAAAGATGATTTTCCATTTTAATGGCACAAGCCCCTTTTTGGGTCGGGACGTGGGTCGCATCCCGGGTCCGAGGAATATAGTGACATTTTGGTAAATTATAGTATCTGATGTATTTTATAATTTTTTACACTAGAATGATGCTTATTAGACTTATTTTCCTGCATTGTGCATTGTATTATGATCATTTCTGTCCCTGTGTATTGTCTCGAAAAACATAAGGCTAAAGTGTCAATTTGCCCTATTTTGACCACTTCCATGGCAAACAACCCTTGTTTTCACTTTCATAGTGTGCAATTTTCCTGGACAGTAACCCAGAAAGTGTATAATTTTGAATTTGTTGGTAGCTTTTACACGTTAAATGATGTGCAAAATTCAAGGTTGAATATCTTAAACTTTTCAAGATCTGGGTCTGTCAAAATGGAAGAAAATTGGCATTTTCAAGGGTGTGGCTTGAAAAATTGGTCCTGTGTCTGAAAGTGGGAGTTTTCACCCTTGAAATTCTAAAACAATGTTCAAATATCTTCATTATCAATGATATTCTCATTAAGTGCACATCTTTGTGCTTAAAAAGCATGAAAGATGAAATGATGTAAGAAATATCTGAATTTTGTGAACATTTAAGATCGGTTTCCATTTTAATGGAAAAAGGCCATTTTAGTCACGATGCCAGCATTATCTCTGGGACCAACGTAAATTGCTATATTTCGCGAAAGATTTCATCAATTCTAATAATCCTGATATCGTTACAATGCTCGCTGAGAGTGCTTTTGCAAAATGTTAAAAAAGAAGTAATTAGCAACTTCAAAATTTGGTGCCTCCCACTAATATAAGAGGGATGAAGTTAGAACACTCCAACTTTATTATAGATGTAACAATTTATTGTGCTCTTCTTTTTAGGTTTCTTATAATCTTCTTATTGTACATGAAGTTTTTACCCTAATGCGAAAGTACCCACTTGTAAGCATTTAAAAAATAGCTGCAGTGATGACATTTTTTATTTCTTCTACCCACGATGCCCGTGCAGCCTTCTTCTATCTTGTAGATATTAACTATTTTCCTCTCTGATATAAAACAAGACAAGATACAAAAATTACGTCATGTCACAAAATATTATTACAAAATTTGAGCAAGCATTGCAGTTCAGGTCTGTTGAATATTTCCAGTACTAAGACCCACATTGTCTTAATTCGCCCCTTTTGTATGTACGTAGCTTAATCGTGCACTGAAAATAACACGCAATGCAATATAGCTGGTACAGTTAAACATGTTTGGAAATAATCAGCTACTAGGCCATGATTGCGTTTCCGACACAAACTGATTTGCGAATAAATTCTCTGAAGAGTATGCATCCCGTCACCCAAGTAGGCCTAAAATCAGTAAACGTTAATTACCAATTAATATATTCCTGGCTGTTGCCACCCCCAGTTTTGAGGGTGCTGACTTGTCACAGGTGACTAGTTCTTTTGCTCGTCTCTCATTTTGCCTCCCGTGACCCTAAGAGCTAACTAAGCATTATTGATGAGTAGACCTAAACTTGTACCGGAATTTAAAACAATTTTACCTGGGGCCGTATTCATGAAAAATTCTTAAGCTTAAGAATGGGTCTTAAGCCTGATAATATTTTTAACTTACGAATTTTCTTAACGAGTCAAAAATGGTATTCAAGAAACCTTTTTTGCATTTATTGTTTTAAGCCCAACTCTTAGTAAAAAAAATTCTTTAAAATGCATCATATATGTCTGAATATAGTACAGAAAAACATGATCCATATTCATATTAATTCCAAACCCAACAATGACACCAAAGAGATTCCAGACTTGCCAAAGCATCAACATTTCTCTTCCAATACCAATGTAAAGAAACAAATTTCACTCCTGACTTGAGACAGGCAGTCACCCATAAAAGGCAACTGGTGGTTTTAAACCGGTCCTCTCAACCTTAGAAATCTGCATCATTAACTTCAGACACTAGTTCTTTTCCAAAATTTATAGGCCTAACCACCCAAAACACAAATTTTATTACTTCTGCCAAAAATAAAAAGAAACCTGTTAGGCCTATCACCTTTTAGTTCTCCCGACTTGTCAGTCACCTAAGTTTACAGCAAAAGAGTAATGTAGGCTTACATCGTTTTTGTGATATTTATGAATCTAGAACATTATAAACACATTCTACCTCCACTATAACTATGAGTCGGAGAACAAAGCCCACAGCACAACATAGCCAATGAAGTAATTTTCAAATAGTACAGAAAAACATGATCCATATTCATTGATTCCAAACCCAACAATGACAGCAAAGAGATTCCAGACTTGCCAAAGCATCAACATTTCTCTTCCAATACCAATGTGAAAAAACAAATTTCACTCCTGACTTGAGACAGGCAGTCACCCATAAAAGGCGACTGGTGGTTTTAAACCGGTTCTCTCAACCTTAGAAATCTTCATCATTAACCTCAGATACTAGTTCTAGGGGTCTAAGAAACTTCCTTAGGACCGCTGATGGACCAAATGAAAGCGGCCATGCCGAGAACGATTTGCAGACACAGGGTGCAGAATGTCCACATACATGTTCCAAAAATTATTCCAGACCACCAAAATCCCCTTGAAACGCATCACCCTGAAAAGATCCCACGTTTGTACAGTTTCTCTCCGGAAACAATCATGCAAGTAACTCAAATGGTAGCCCCAAGTGGGCCATCCTCACTTAAAGTTAAAGGGTGAAATGTGGCTTAGCACACAGTAGGGAATTATTATACATGGAACCCTTATATATTTGGTAACAATTTGAACATTCAGGCATTTTCTGCACATATTACAGTGCAGTAAGTGTTCCAAGTGTAGTGAAACTGATGTTGTTTTTTATAATTGTCTGATGAATATAGTTTGTTATTGTGAAAGTCATGTCAGGTTGGCTCAGTGTTTAATGCACTCTTTCTCTGTCTCTCTCTTGTATAAATAATTAGCATCTAAATCAACTGACTGACAAGTTGAACTACGTCTGATTATAAATGAAAAAATTTAAAACTGTTACAGGAAAACAGTTATACTTACAGTTATCTTTAGGAATTTCAAATGATCCCTCCCTCCCTCTCTCTCTCTCTTCATAAAACCGAATTCTTTCTGTGATAAAGGTAGTAGAATTTTACAATAGTTAGGACTGTTTTACAATTTGACCTTTTGAACTTTATAGAACCACGAGTTAGATGTGCATTATGCTTGGCTGACTTACAATGGCATACTACATTTTTGGAATTCTAAATTATTACCCTAATAATTGACTTATTAGATGATTTGTGGGATTATATGCTTTCTTGAACATTTAAATGTCCTTTCAAAAATACTTCTGGAAACCAACTTGAAATGTGACTGCTATCCTTACAAATTTTGACTATTATAATGCATTTTTGACTACGTTTTAATGATTTGAGGCCTAATGTCACTTGCTTCTTGCGGATGTTTAACATTTGAACCAATGTACTTACTATATTTGGAAATTCAAACACTTTTCTTTTTGAAATACTCTTAGTTTATCTCCTTTAAAACACCATCATGTCTTTAACTACATGCCTAAAACACATCGAATTATATAATCATGTTGTTTAGATTCTTATTGATGGTCATTTTAGGCCTAGAGGGCTTTTCTGATGGATTGATGTTGGTGTTGGTGTCGCTTTGTGGACTTATATGGATGATGATCATTGCTGAGATGGTGGTTGCAAGTAGTACCTTTTTAAATACTTAATTTTATTGACATTTTCAACAAGTTAAGAACCTCCACTTACAAATTCTCTGATGTGCTGCAAATTTTGGTCCCTTTTCATAAATTGTATGGTCCTGTATATGCATGAATGATGCAACTGTTCAAGCCAATTTACTGAAATAGGCCTATAATTTCAAACAAAACTTTTTGCATTCTGTCATGAGAAAACTAGATAAAGTTTTTTTCCCCCTATGGACCTTTGCACTTAAGTTTTGGTCTCTTTTGGGTAAATACGAACTATAAATTTATATTTTTCAGCTATACATACCAAGGAACATTGCCTTTGGTCGGAATTGACTTGGA
>OZ026615.1:48883415-48944415 GCA_964020975.1 Hermodice carunculata | reverse complement strand
ATTGTTTCGTTAGGACTACAGTTTGGATATGGTAATGACACTGTCTAATTATCCGACATACTTAAGAGACCTGTCCAAGTTAAAGTGCTCACATATCTGGCCAGATACAGTGGTCACATTCATTATTTGTGGCCTCATTAGGTGTTATGGAAAAATACGTTTCAATTAAGATCCGGACTTGCAGGTCCAAACCGAAGGCAAACAACATCAGCTGATCAGAGAAGCATGATAAACCAGCTGCAATAACCTCAAGTTTGTATGGAATCGTGCTTTATTCCGTTACAATACAATAAAAAACGTAGGCATGGGAGCTGCTTTTCTGTTAAATGCATTGCACCATTTGTCATGCATGACATACAGCTTCATGACGATATAGTTCCCGCATGGGTGCACACATTTCATTCGGTAAAGATCACTTGCCATGTTAAATTAAACATAATCCATATGAAGCAATTTATTTTTTACGGAATAAATAGTATCCGCATTCAAAATATATCAAGTAAGGGAGACCCGGGCAAAGTGGGCCACTCTAGAAAAGAAGCTTTGTAAATAAAGTATATGAAGTTTTGTGTCAATATATATATATCTCTTTAACCACAAGTTCCACACTTCTTAAACTTAAATTACTATAAGAATTGTCCTACTTAAAAAATAAATATCCATATTTTTTCAAACAAAATTTGGGCAAAGTGCGTCTCTGCCCGGGCAAAGTGGGACACTACTTCCAACTCCTATTTTCATATTCAGTTAAAACATATTTAAGATACGATGTAAAACTTGAGTCAGTCTACAAAATTGACATTGCAACATAGAATGTTAGCACTATCGATTATGTTGGTTGGAGAAATCAGATACAATTTGGTAGTTTCAAAGTACATATGTTGAAACGGTGGTGTCAAGTTATCCCGTTTTGGCTTTCCAAAGGACAGAACGGTACAGGCCCATTATAATCCATGTAAAAGACATGACCCACTTAACCCTAGCGTGACCTTTATGATGTCATATGACCTTCAAGTGCTACAACCTGGTGATTTGAGCTAGATTTGAAAAGTATAATAAATTTCGGAATTCATTTAAGCTAAAGAAATACCGGTCGATGAAGTCCAGGTTTTGCCTTATACTTTTTGACACTTAACAAATCAAGTCTTTTTTGCTAATAAATTTGCACAAAATAAATTATTTGCGCTTTTGAAAAGATAAGCGACCTTTTTGTGGTTCTAACTCTGTCCCAGCAAGTCTACTCACTCTAGCAAGTGCGTTACACACGTTGGACAAGGTATATAGGCCCCCTGCTGTTAAATAGAGAGGTGACCCTCCTTGCGCGGGTCTTCCCTAGTGCTTTTGAAAAGATAAGCGACCCTTTTGTGGTTCTAACTGTGTCCGAGCAAGTCTACTGACTCTAGCAAATGCGTTACACACGCTGGCCAAGGTATATAGGCCCTCTGCTGTTAAATAGAGAGGTGACCCTCTTTGCCCGGGTGGACAACTTTGCCTGGTTCTCCCCTAGATATAAAAAATACAGCACTTGTAAACATTGCAGAGCTATTGAATTACAGTGATTCATAAGTTTTCAGAGGGAATGATGGCGGCATCAGTATTTTATACCAGAATTTAATTGCTTGTAGTCCTGTACGATCCACCCCTACTTGTATATTAATATCGTCTGCTTGTGTATAAACACTTCCTGCCACGCAGGCACTACTACCACTACAAACGGGCGTAACAATACTGAAACTTGAAGAAGATTATTGCCACTATCGTTGCCTGTAAATATAAATCTCTTGTGTTTGTCACAAGTAGTTTGTACCTGGAGATCAAGTCTTGAATTCACCAGAACCCATTTACTGAAAGATGGCAGGATGTGCACAGAATGTCACATATGGATGGAGCATAAAGTTTACGCAGAAAGAGTATGTGTGAAGATTACACATGGCGCTGCAGTACATTTCACAAGAAAAAATCTATTAGAGATGGCAGTTTCTTTTCTGACAAAGACTACCACTTGAAACTATGCTCACAGTACTGTATCCATTTGCTTGTAACATTTCTGTCACCAAATCTCTGACAATGTTGGAAGGGGAACTTGTTGAAAAAAAGCTATCGTTGACTGGTTTAATCTGTTCAGGGGCTTCACGAGTAGGGACATGGTAGAGAATACAGTTCTGTCAGGTGGCCAAGATGAAGTGGTGGAGATTGACGAGAGCTCATTTAGAGGCAAAAGACAGTATAACAGAGGCACAGCAATACCACAGTGTCCATGGATTTTGGCGCCATCGACAGGAGGACAAACAAGTGGCCATATTCCATTTTGAAAATCGCGGTGCACCAGAGCTGACCAGGAAAATTCAGCAGCATATTGCTCCAAACACCCAAATCATCAGTGATGTCTGGCCTGTAAATCGCATTATTCATGTGCACCCTAACAATTACACACACAAAACTGTAGTCCACAAAGAAAACTCTGTAGATCCAGCAACAGATGCACACACTCAAACAATCAAGGGCTTTTGGGGAAATGCAAAAACAGCACTTCAAGCGATGCATACTGTACATCGTAATCAGAGGGCAGCACACTATGATGAAATAGCATGGCGATGCAATAACAAAGGGGCCAACATATTCGGTAGGCTTGTAGAACTGATTATCACCTGCTACCCTTATGAGGACATTGGATTGCCAGATCAGTTGCTGCGCCAAAAGCCACACGTTCAATATTAATGCAAATTCAACATGAATAAACATATCTATAACAGTGTATATAGATTTTGATATATGTTCCCAATTTGGACATTGCCAATTCAGTCGCTGCACCAAAAGCTACTGATTAAATATTAATATATGTGTAAAAATTCAACATACACATGTGAATATGTGACAATGTATATAGATTTTCCAATGTTTTAATATATGTACCCAATTTGAACAGGAGTGTTTACTACATAAGTTTTCATGACTTTTTTAACATGTTCAGGTATCCGAGTATGTAGACTTAAATTTCAGGTACTCTGAAACTTTAACAATATCAGGCTGTTTGCACAGGTGGGATATAACACAATATAGGCCAAAGTAAAGTTATCCAGTCATGTTTGTTTGTTTGTTCATTTTTTCAAATTCGGCCCTTTTGCTTTCCTCTCAAAGACTATTGAGTCTGAAGAATCTGAGTCTCCGCTTGCTGTGTCCTCAACAATTATCTTTTGTACATCCTATAGCTCCTCACAGTCAGAATAGATCAAATCTGACAGGCTCCAGGTGTCGAGATCTGAGAAAAAATGCTGAGATGTGCCTGCAACTTCAGACTCCAGATCAGAAACCACAATAGCCTAGTTCTCAGATATGTATATTGATTGATTAATCTCCTGACTATCAGCACTGCTCTTAGTGGGGGGGGGGGGGGGAGAATTGCTAGGCCTGCTGGGAGCAGCCATATCACCTGGTAGACTTGGGTCTTCATGGGACCCTTCAATAATAGCATTGTCGCTGCTGCACATGCAATGGCATTTTTGCCTGCCTTCTATTTCCTCATCTAAAAGGGCCACACTTTCTCCCAGGATGTGTTGTTCTACCTGTTCTGAAGAGGAACAAAACCAACATGACTGGAGACATATCGAAAAATTTGGTCGTGCTACCTGTACCGGTTGTGGTAGAGGTGTACTATCAAGATATTTACAATGTTTCTGCATGTAAACACCAAGTTTATTTGTTTCTGGTAGCTTTAGCGAAAGGAATAATAGATATGTGTGGTTTCAGTGCTGCCCTTATATTGTAAAGTATATGCTATGGTGAGAGAAGTCAAAAAAGATAACTCATAAATATATGTGCTGATTGATATTTGTACTGAATAAATGTTAGTCCTATTGACTCTTTTCATAATATATCTGCCAGTCAATCTTTCATGTAGGCCTAGGCCTATTTAATGGCTTCAAAAGTTGAGCTATTTTCATTTTGATCCATGAACCTAGTGTCTCACTGGACCATCTAAATACTGGTACTGGTTCATCGATATGTTGAAGGCAAAAAGGCGGCAATTTCTGCCACTTTCAAACTAGGGTGTCCAACAAGTAGGGCTGGTTTTGGATTCATGTCTGTCACCATGGTAAACAGGGCTCGATCGAAGTCAGTCATTTGTTTGGTTAAAAAACTTGATTAGTGTATATTCTGGTTTGATTAAAGAGTGTTGTTCTACCTGTTCAATTCATTGATAGCATCAGTACAATTCTTTTAATGTTATAGAGGGCAATTTTCCAGTGCTTCAATCACACTCAGTTCACCTCCGTGTTTGCAAACTGCCATTCGATAGGTTCATAAGCGATGTTTGACACTTTTTCTCACTACAAACAAGTTTTGAAGTAAAGAAAACTTTCCATGTTGTTGCAGACAACATTTTTGCCCTAAGCAATAGCATCGTTGAAGAAATTTGGGATTTCTAGTCAAAACAACAGTTGGTAAAGGTAATGCACAACTCTTAGTGTAATTTAAGAGGTGAAGAAAAACTTGGGACCATCATAATTGTATAAATCATCGAATTTTACATTAGGAAAAGTTCGCCTGTAAAATTTTTGAAGGAGCGCGAACAGGCGCCAACTTTTTTTTCTTCCCCCATCTATAACTATCCCGAATATCGCTCAACATGAGAAGTTGGTGCCAAGCCGTCTACTACCAGTGTCACTTATTCCACTGCACTGGACTATGCGCTATTGCTTGGAATGGCATTTTGAGTTCCATATACAATTTCTTTCCTTTTAAATGCAATTTGTAAAGGCTTTTTAACTTTTCACGTTTTGAAGGTACTGATCAATCAATGTTGTCACTTTGGACACGTACATGTAGGATTTTAGTTTAGGCTTTACCAACAAACCCACCACTCTATACTTGGGCCTACACAAAATTTAAAAAATCATACCCATTTTTGTAGTCAGGTTTTAAAAATTTAAAGCACACATTTAACAATTAATATGCATTTTCTCCTCATTGACTGCTCCCTACATGCCAACACAATTAACATTGCGAAGAGTTGAAAGACATGGCATTAAGGGTAGCCTGAACTTATGGTGCTACAACTGTAGTGCTTGCATTGTAAAATGTGATTGATTTTCCCTTGCGTGGATGCAGGTACCTCATTGAGTTGTGATAATTTTTTTAATTATGCCAAATTATGTATTCCAGTTTTTCATGCTTAGGCAAAAAAAAATCATGTTTTGGGTTGCCAAACAAACCTGCCTAAACCCCTACTCATTTTTTTTAAGATAGAGATAAAACATCTTCTCAACTTTTGATGATATCTAAAGACTATAAATGCTATTCGTCTGTCACTGTATGTATGAGAATCAGATAAAATTATGTAAATTATACATATATAAAACATGCACATGCTTTTCATTCAAATAAGACAACACCAGGTGAAAAAAGCGCTCTTGATCCATCTAAACGGAAAGAAAGGAAATGAAAACTGACTACCGACTCATTTTTTTCCATTTGCAAACCGGAGACATGAATACTTTTTGGGGGGTGGGGTATCTTTATCACTTCAGATTTCTGACTTATACTTAGCTTCAATCAGCTCATTTTAATAACGTTGTCACACCGAATTCCAGTGCTGTTCAACTGAATGTCACAGTCTAAAGAGCACCTGTGTTGCTGTGGAGAGGATTTATTTTATGCTTGGGTATGCCCAGGTCCTTTATGCCCCAGTGACAAATACCCGGACTCTGAGGAGACAGACTCAGTGCCTGAAAAAGTATATCAGTGTATACAAGCAAGCACGATCTTAAAACTGTGTGTTTTGAAATGTATATATGACTTTATTGAGAAACTAGATCCCAGGGTTTGACCACTTGCTTGCTTGCCCAACGCAGGTAGGAATCAGAATTATTTGGCCTAAATAGGAGTGCACAGTTGATGTAGAATATCAAACTTTACTAATATTACATGAAACAAATTTTGGTCTGGCTTATTAACCAAAATTACTGAGCCAATTTTTAATTTACCTTATAACTGTTCTAGGACTGTATATACTTCTGGTTGTATCTCTCTTCTTAAAATGATGATTAGTTAAGGTAATGTTTACCCATTATACATAAAAACTTAACCTGTAGTACCCTAGATCAAACAAGTAAAATTAGTTGATGCTGCATGCTTATTAGGTGGTGTGCATGGTGATTTTTACCTCAGCTGAGGTTTTGTGAGGGTCCTTTGTCCGTCCGTCCGTCATCCACAATTCACATTTTCGACTTCTTCTCAAAAACCGTCTGCCAGATCCACTTCAAACTTGGTGGAGATGTGCCTTGGGTGAGTCTCTACAAAGTTTGTTCAATTGGTCGCGGTCCAGTGATTTTTGGAATTTTTATGAATTTTTTTGTTCTTTTTTGGGTAAATCTTAAAAAATCTTCTTCTCCGAAACCGCTCACCCAATTGCTTTGATATCACACAGGAACACTCCCTGGGACTCTTAGTTCTTTATTGGTTCACCAGGTGGCGCTGCAATTTTTTTCTTATTTTTTATGAATTTTTGTGTTATAGCTATTTTCGACTTCTTCTCCAGAACCGTTACTCAGATTAAGCTGAAACATAGTGGATATGTTTCTTGTAGAAGGGTCAAACAAAGTTGTTCACTATGTAGGAATGCTGCGGATACCTGATTTTTAACGATTTTTTCAATTCGGGTACTTATCGGTCAATGCAGCTTTCCTATTGATTACTATGGAAGTCAATGGGCATTCTAATGCTAATTCACAGGACAACTGACACGGAGTTTACTGTTTACTTGATAACTTGAGATCGGTTTTGAGTTAGCTACACAAGTTAATTATTCTGTATGAAAGTCATGCTGAGACAGTACATGAATGACCTTGACCTCGTGTGTGGGGTCACAGTGCAACATACATGAATTTTACTCTTCATTATAACTTGATTAGACAGTGTCATTACCATATCCAAACCGTAGTCCTAACGAAACAAATTCAAGTCAATTCCGACCAAAGGCAATGTTCCTTGGTATGTATAGCTGAAAAATATAAATTTATAGTTCGTATTTACCCAAAAGAGACTAAAACGTAAGTACAAAGGTCCATAGAGGGGAAAAAAACCTTATTTAGTTTTCACATGACAGAATGCAAAAAGTTTAGTTTGAAATTATAGGCCTATTTCAGTAAATTGGCTTGAACAGTTGTATCATTCATGCACATACAGGACCATACAATTTATGAAAAGGGACCAAAATTTGCATCACATCAGGGAATTTGTAAGCGGAGCTTCTTAACTTGTTGAAAATGTCAATAAAATTCAGTATTTAAAAAGGTACTACTTGCAACCACCATCTCAACAATGATCATCATCCATATAAGTCCACAAAGCGACACCAACACCAACATCAATCCATCAGAAAAGCCCTCTAGGCCTAAAATGACCATCAATAAGAATCTAAACAACATGATTATATAATTCGATGTGTTTTAGGCATGTAGTTAAAGACATGATGTTGTTTTAAAGGAGATAAACTAAGAGTATTTCAAAAAGAAAAGTGTTTGAATTTCCAAATATAGTAAGTACATTGGTTCAAATGTTAAACATTAGCCAGAAGCAAGTGACATTAGGCCTGAAATCATTAAAACGTAGTCAAAATGCATTACAATAGTCAAAATTTGTAAGGAGAACTACTTGAACTTTGATGTTGCACATGTAAGTGTTCTTGTATAGAGGTCAGACTTGCTCAGAACATGGTGTCCTTGATCCTTTCCCAAGTTCATAGAGCTGCAAGTGTGATGAATGTCAAGATCAGCTGAGGCAGGGGCGGTTCACACAGCCCTCTTGTTTTTTCAAGGCCCAAGTATTGTCAGTGACAAACTTACACGAAGTCAACATACTCAAGACGTAGCACAGCATGGTTTTATTGCAAACCCTGATAATCGGAGTCAGTATCACATTGTTTCCAGGGAGACTGACTGATAAAGTTATCGATCCTGGTAATGAAACTGATTCTGATAAAACTATGAATCCAGATGATGAAAATCATTCTGAGGAAACTGTGAATGCAGATAATGGAACTGATTCTGTTCAAAATATAAATCAAGATGAAACTGACTCTGATGATACTGTCAATCCAGATGACTTTTTAATTGAAGAAATTATACAAGGAACACCTCAACCTAAACAAAGGCGATCATTCATACTTGCCATACCAGATCACTCAAAACAAAACTTGAAGAAAATAATACACTTATTGAGGTCAACAAACTGCTGATTTTGCAAAATAAAATTTTGAAAAGGAAATTGGCACAACTGAAACGTTTGAAGGCAGATACACAGGAATTAAGGATGTTGACATTACAATAGAGTTTCCTCTAAATTTAGCAAAAAAAGCACAAGAATAAAGCTGTTGAACATGTGTACCATTATATTAATGAGCATCAATTGCCTGTACCATCCAAAAGGGCCATTACCAAATATATCGACTCAATTATTAAAACCAATCAAATTGTTTGTGAAAAATTTAGCAAGACAAGGAAATGAAGAAGTATTTAACAAATTTCTGAACGAGTCTGTAAAAATTCCACAACCCAGTGAGTCTATACAGGAGAAGCGATCATTTATTGAGAAAACACCATCAGAATTCATGCAGAAAGCATATGATGAGACAATTGTCAAACTACAAGCTGATCTGAGATGCACAAATGAAGAGGCAGCAAACTTAAAACGAAAGCTTAATACAGATACAAGTGACTGCAAGTGCAAGAATGCAAAGATAGTCATTGGCAAATTGAAAAAGCTGAAGAAAGGTCGCAATTTATCAAGGAAGAACACTATGAGAAACAAAGATAATCTAAAGTGATGAAAACGGCACATTCATCATTATAGAAAAAGACTACTGAAGAGATCAAATGAAATGAAACGACTAGTAAGTAGTAAAATGTATTACATGCATGAGGTATCTAAATTTGGAAAGAAACTTCATCTTATGAAAATCGATGTTGCAGCATTAGAAGAAAACTTAATGAAAACTGAAAGTGCATTAAAAGAGAGAGAAGGAAACGAGAGTTTACTGCAGAAAATGAATGGCTATGGGAGATAGTCACAGAAACTGATTGAAAGGTTGCTGCAAGATTTGATGATGGAACATTCACCTATGATATGCAGTTGTGTGTATATAAGCTCTTGGAATATCACGTGAGTATCAGGAAGGTACCAGGGGTGATTGAATTAGACAGTGTCATTACCATATCCAAACCGTAGTCCTAACAAAACAAATCCAAGTCAATTCCGACCAAAGGCAATGTTCCTTGGTATGTATAGCTGAAAAATATAAATAGAAGCAGTTCTTATGCTTGTTGACATGGAAGCAACAAAATTACCATCAAGGTCGACCGTAACCAACATGTACATGCAAAAAATATTAGCGGCGCAAAAGAAAATTTCAATCTAAGAGATATACTACACTGTTAAGTGATGTGACCACAAAGCATTAAACAAGTTGGAGGGAATCCATGCAGCTGATAAGGAAGGCAGACTATGGGCCCTTGAAGTGCGAGATATAAACTCTTAAGACAGCAAAGGACGTGTTTAATGTTTTCCAGGAAATATTGCAAGATGTACAAGTAAGGCAGACTCAACAGACAGTGTGATAGCTAAAAGAATATTAGTCAACATATCCAGCCGCTTGTCAGAAAGGGCAGCCATTGAATTGAAACTTGGCAAGATAATATGGAGGACACCATGCAAGAGTTACTTTGTGTATCCAAAATGATTTCCACCTAGATACACATGAAGAACAGCAAAGCGTTGGTGAAATCTTAGTTTTCTTTTGTGGCCTTAATAGCTTAATTTCATTTTGCGGAATCACCTGGTTCAAGTTTGCTTGTAGCTGGAAAAGCCCTCCTTGGACAAAATGTTCCAGCCTCAGATGTGATCATGAAAGCTGGTGAGTCCGGTACTATGCCTCTTATAATGACAGGTTGGAAGGCTTTTGTACGCGGTGGTGATATGAAGAATGGTTGCCACATGATGTTTGCTACATTTATAAAGAAATTTCTCAAAGAACATAACCCCAAAAGAATGCCGTCGGCTTACTTTAACAGAAACATATTCAACATAGTGTTCGTTAATGGGGGTTGTGTGTACTTCATGAGTAAACAGATGATATCCTTTTTAGAAAGAAATTTTACGAATAGATTATTCAAAGGGGTACTTCATGAGTAAACAGATGATATCCTTTTTAGAAAGAAATTCTTCGAATAGATTATTGAAAGCAGTTCTTTAAGATCTGCAGACAGAAGAGTATTTGGCAGGCTGCAAAGCCTTAAGCCTCTTGTCCAAGTTCTTATGGACACCACTGTGGCATATCATAGAAGCACAAGTATTCATATCATGGACATGGATGTGAAGTATGGCCAAGTACTGGAGTTCTTGCAATCCGCATCGGATAATCCTTGTTGATACATGAAAGGAAAGATACTGATGTTTGGAGAGGACACAGCCATAAACAGATTGTATACTACAGGACCTCATAGCTCTGACAAAACATGATGGCATGGTCATGAGTATATTGAGTATTATCCTACCTACATTGGTGAAATTGTCAGAAAAATTGCTCAAAGCTTTTTAACCTGATGAAAAATATCATCATGCAAATGAAAAGTTAAGAGAAATAACAAAATGCACGCCAAGCCACAACAGGTTTTCAGAAAGTATTTTTGCATACATTGATGCTTAAATGACATCAAGGCCCAATATAGGAGCCTTGGCGTGTGATATCCATGTTATGTACTCATTCAATAAAACATCTGAACGGTTATCATATAAGAGTGAGGTAGATGTAACAGTTTTAATGAGACATGCAAAATGTGATGTAAAAGATATCCAACCTTAGTTCAAAGAAAGGCACCAAGCCATCCAACAAGCTAGATTAGCTGAAACGCAAAAAGTTCAAGAAGCAGAACAGAGAAGCTAATACTTCTTGAGAAGTACACTTCAGCCGTAATACATCATGGTCTATGGCAAACAGTGATCCAAGTAGAAAATATGGTTGCCACATACAGGTCTCACAGTGAAAAATTTGAGGCACTGAAATCACAGTTACTTATTTGACAATATGTGTTGAAAAAAAATGCCAGATGACAGTAGCTTGTTCCTTTTTTCTACAATACGAGAGGGAAAAGGGTAAATTTAAATGTTGCTGAAATGACCAGAAATTTAAAAGAGCTAGTAAACCATGCGTCAACATTACCTATGGAGGTGGAGTGGCAAAAAATATAGGTTGGAAGAAGAGTCAGACACAGGTTCAAACAGAGGATAGATGTCATTGACACATAAATTGGGTATCATGGCAATGTTATATCTCGGTTAATCATTAAAGAATATACCATAAATAGCTTAAGATAAGCTTTACATTGATACTTTATAGAAATCCTTTTGTACGATTTGGTCATATTCCATAAGGAAAAAAAAGTTTCTCCCAATTCACTTTTTCCATTTGCTTGGGAAGTAACATTTAGATACGTGATCTAGGCTGTATTGTAGACTCTAGTGTAGTAGATTTAGTGAAGAACTAATACCTTTTCAAAACCAAATCTATTCACTTTGATAATTTAATATCACATTGCAGCATGTCCTGTTGTTTCTGATAATTTTCATTTTTTAACCATTTCTGCTGAGCTTAGCTTTCACAAAACGTCATTTTCAGCCACATGTCTACGTGTTAAGGTATACACAGTATGTGTACGCACAATGTGTTAACACATACATTATAGGTATGGCTGTTGGTGGAAGTGTGGATACCAGAGAGAGAAAAAGAGAAAAGAACAAGACAACACTTCGCTTTATTACACTTGCAGGTCCCTGGATACCCTGCCTGGTATAATGTCATTTATGACAATGACCATGTAGTCTACTCCCACATGCTACAAGAAGGTCTGGAAAAGGGAGATATCCAGCTCCTGGTGGAACTCATTGCTTAATACGGATAGCCTGTAACAGTTCTTAGGGGGAAAAGGTAAATTTTTATATTGAAGGCGAGATCATGTGTGGCCAGGTGCATAACATTATGACTTGAATTTAGTAAAATAAGTCCATTAGTACTGCACCTGTAGAGTCCATTTATATACCAAAATGTTTGTCTGAATGCAAGCTTTCGCGTGATGCAAAGCATGACATAGTTTATTCAATAATTCCAAAAATCATTGGAGGCCCTATTCAATCAGCTTAAATAAGGCCTCCAAAATAACTATTTGCAGCTCTGTCATGGCACAATCCAGTCAATTCAGCCCACTCTATAAACACACCTGGATTTTAAGCCATTTACAAAAACAAGTGTTGCTACCAATATGCGTTTCCAATGCTTTTAATTCTGTGTCCAAAATAAGCAACATATTTCTTGAGGCCATAATCTCGCATCACTGATAATGTCCTGAATGTCATTCCATAACAAACATTGATGGCTCACACCTGCTGAAAATCTGAGAAAGATGATGAAAGTTGTTGACAGCCGCCGAAAATGACATTGTTAGTGACACTGTGATGGTTATGCACGGACACAAACTATAAATAATTATGTAATGTGACGCACGTCATCGCATTGTGTAAATAGGGCAGCCATTCATAGACAGGAGTATATTCATATGCGAAGCAAAGAAAAGTGGGCTATGAAACATGCATTGGAAGCTGTGCAGGAAGCATTGAGCATGTACATGCCTTGCAAATGCAATGAATCAATAATATTCTGGCACATTTTGTCAGGATGAAGCTTTAAATAGGTTAATGGGACTTGGTGGAATTGTGAAACATGCAGAAGAAACTGTTCGAATTGCTCAATACATCAAAATTTCATTAAGTTTGAGAGGCCACAAATAATGTATACGGTCCCTGTATGTGGCCAGATATGAAGCCACATTTACTTGGACCAGTCTCTTAAGCAAGTTGGATAATATGTCATAGTTCCCTACTGTGCACTAAGCCACATTTGATCTTTGCCCGTTTCAGTGGGTATAGTCCCTAAGTGTACAAAAGGAGACTTGGAGGTCAAAGCCTTTGCCACCCCTGCCGCAGGTTGTTGTTTCTCTTCATTACCTGGCCACTGGGGGATTTCAATCTTTGATTGGTGAGACATTGGAGATTTCAAAACTCTGGCACATCAAGATCACTGACACAGTTTGTATCCGCTAATGATTACTGAAGATGCAGAAACGATAATCCATATGCCTCATGGAGATGGCAGAGATACCAACGAGTAAGCGGGGTTTTTTTTCCATTGCAGGTGATCATTGTTTGGCAAGCTTCAGAGTTGCATATACTTTTCAACATTAGTTGTCCTCTGCACAAAATATACGCACAATCACAAGCACTTGCTAGTTTAGTCATTAAGCGCCACAGGCACTCCAATACCATTCACCAACCTCGACTGCTAACGCGAAAAAATCTTCTTCCTATGCTCTCACATCTTCGTAATGCAATTCACATCCAGACACCAATATCCAGTGCCCCCTGTGAGCTTATGAATGAACACAATGGTGTGCTTTAAAATTGTGCAATGCTACCAAGAAAAGAAAAGTTACATTGGTTTAACCATGCAAGATATAAACAGATGATTAGCATCTTTTGTCTTTATGCAAAGCAATATGTATATGATACGGTTATACCTACTGTGTATCTACATTTGCAGGCAGCAGACTAAAGCAACACTGATTCATTTTGCTGTTTGACACAGGCATGTTTTAAAGGTCTTTCATCAGATTTAAAATATTTGTATCTGAAATGAAATGCCACTGCTAGGCCTAAAAAAATTATTCATTAAGATATTATTTTAAAATCATATTGCATACATATATATATATATGGACGTAGAAAGATAGAGAACATTCTATGTGATGAGTATGCTCCACGTGGCTGATTTTACTTTTATCCAGTAACTGGTTCCCTGTCCGTTCAAAATGGTCATTCCACAGCAGCACCAGGAGAACCATCATGACCTTTGACATGGGAACTAAGATGACGATGAACAAACTAAGTTCCGTAAATAATTTACACCTTTTTCTTAAACATACATCGATGTGCTTGTGTCTTAATTGTGTGTCCGATTATTTGGATTGTGGGGATTGAGGCAGTCCATTGGAACTTCTTTCCCTTTTTCGTATGAAACCTTTTGATGGCAGACTCAGAATCACAATGAATTTTATGAGGCGGCTCATGCCTGGACTCATCAACGACAGCACTCCATGACTTAATTTCAAGTGCCAATATGTAGACAAATGCTTTCAGAAATAACAAGAAACCATGTTTTACTGGATTATGGCCAACGAGTAAGAGGCCAGGAAATATGTACAAAAATTATTCTCAGTTGCCTGGGCGTGTACCCTTTTTGTCATGATATTTGAAATGCCGAGGTGTAACAATTATCTACCATATTGTAACTTCCATTTGAATCCTTTAATTTACAAGGGGATCAGATTTCATCAAATTGTCATTTAGTCATTGAGTCATTGTTCAGGGACACACGGGACGTCAACAACTTCATGTAATTTGGAGTTTCATTCCTCCATCAGCTTAATCAGTCATACACATTCAAGCAAACAATGAAGCAGTAGTGTTGCTGGAGTGGTCTACACAATTCGTTCATTTATGCAATTAAGCTAAATAAATAATCAGTGACCATAAATTATCAAGATCGGTATCCAAATTGAGTCCAATTTCGAATCCGTCCAAATATAACAAGTAAACATGAACATGACCAATCACATACAAGTTTTGAACATTAATCAAACCATGCATCTGCCATCAAACTCCAAACAGACGACATTCCGTGTAATCAAGATTAAACCATGATCAAAATCACCAGCAGCAACACGCCATGTCGAAATCCAGTTAGATCAAGACAGACATACACCTGACATAATAGTATGGAGGTAAACACTGTCTCCTGACTTGAGACAGGTACTAATTAAAAGTTAGTAGTAGCTTAAATCGCTTGGATGCATAATATTTCAGAGGTATCTTGCTCCATATATATATATATATATATATGTACCATTAACTTGCTGAGTACAATTAATACAAGCTCACAACCTCATTGATGTAACTTTTCAAAATGCCTTATATCTGCGTGATATTAAAGGACTCATTTTATCTACAACATTTCAAAAGTGATTTTTCAACTTCATTTTGAATATCCCTCTTTTACCAATTTTTAAATTAGAATGTATGGCGGAATTCGAAATTGTCAAAATCAGTGCATACTTTAGCAAATGCAATCAACCAGGACACATGGACACCATAAGCAGGCCCAACAGGAAAAATATTATCCATGTAAGGGTAGTTGACAATCTTAAACTGGAAGTGATCTCATTTGTCATACAGTTTAAACTAATTCATCATCATTATACATTATTTCGAAGTATGAACATTCTGAGTCATTCTGTCGTTCAATTCAGTTGCCTGTTGTTGTCTTTCAAAGTGACCCCATGGTGCTATTGGGAATGGTTCCATGAAGCCAAAAATAATACTCAAATGATGAAAGAGCCAGTTTTGTAAAGTTAAGAAAATATTTGAACTTCACAAGCAAAGTGCTCTAATTTTTATCACAAAAAGAACATGGTTCAATAACTAAGTAACAGACTACTACTTCCTGCATTATATAAATGGACCTACATTTAAGCAATATGATATGTATTTAAGTCCCAACAAGGCACTGAAGATTATTTCTCAGGTCACCATTTACATCACTTAGACATGTTACAACACGTTACAAAAATATATTCCTTTAACATTGCAAACTTTAGAAGTCTGAAGCTGACAACTACAGATTAACAGAAATGTACAGCTTTCAGTGTTACAGGTTTACAAATTTAATATACATATCAAAATATCTGAATAGTCAAACTGCAAGAACGATCATATAACCTTCTATTTCCTGCTTAATCTTGTTAACAAGCAAATCTGCAAGTTGAAGGATTAACATGAAAGAACTTATACAAGAGAATGTTAATCACGAACAATCGCACACATTGCTTTGTAATATTACAGACTTTGGTTTCTGTTGCAACTTCTGAATAATACTCAATGTGTAAATACTAATAGACACAACAACACATGGTATTTCAACCAGTGACTTTGGATGCAGTGCCAAACCATGCAAATTCCTTATTGTGTGCATGGATACTCCTAAACTCTAGAAGACATAACATTTCAAAACAGTGCCTTTGGCTACAGTGCCAAGCCATTCAAGTTACTAAATTTATGCATGTATAGTGTAATAGTCACCTAATATTACTTGGTTATTAAGGAATGAATTTAATGTAAAAGTGCCCCTCCTTGAAGAAAGTTGTACAGATAATATATAAGATGTTAAATTGAATGTGATGTTAATTTTTGAACCCTTGAAATAGAGTAACTGTTGGAAACCCTTTGTGTGCACAATACAGTACACAATAAATGAGAATCAGGCAAGAAAGCCATGTTGAAGGCCTGATAATTAATTATTGCATGTGCATGTGTTAATTGATAATATTTGTGATGAACAGGCTTGTGCAGTACAGCATAAGCCATAAATATGAGGTTTTAAGTATGAAATGGCATCATTTTTTATGTTCAGTTAATTTATTATAAAGGCTGACAGAATCTTATGCAGTACAGCATGGAATACTGGTTAGATTTAAATACAAGAGTCACAATTAAATGTTTTATGGGTTGGAAGAGTCTTTTAGTTTAGCAATGTGTGGAGCAAAATGTTGGTAAACAGTACTCCGCTGATTCAGTGTCAAGCAGTACTTTGAAGTCCCTGCATTGTATTACATCCTGGGTTTCCCAGTAAGCTCCTTAAAGCGGGGGTGTTTGCAGAGAATGAAATCTACAACATTATATCCTGCTAAATATACCTTGGTACAAAGCAGACAACAAATAAGGTTGAGTTTAAGTCATCACTTAGCATTTCATTGCTGTAATTTCCAGATAAAATAACAATTTCCATTCAGGAGAAAGAGTAGAACTTGACCACAAAATTAAGAGCATTGATGAGTAGTACTAGAATATGATTAGAGTACAAGTTTTACCTGTTGACCAGTACATAGGCCAAAGGTATATAAGGGGCCTGCTTGGAAGTGTTCTGGGATTTTGGCCGTTTGGTTTTTGACAGTGAACATCACTTGTTTATCAGGCTACAGACATCATAGCATGGCTTACAGGGTGAGTTGGCACAGTTCCAACCAGGTGACAATCATGGGAAAGTCTGGTTGACTATTGTTCCTTTGGGTTATGATAATCCATTGTTTTGCTAATCCTAGCGATGTCCATGTAGGTAATTCCTTCCCGTGGTAGTTTATCACTGTTCTGAACCACTTTTGGCAAGGCTTTTTAGCCTTTGTAGCTGGATTAATTGTGATTATGCCCCAACTATTGCCTGTCACAAAATCTTGGAAATTGGCACTTTATCCCTGAGACACTGATTTTGGTAATCTGTCATTGCCGCCAAGCATGAAACTGCTGTAGATGCATAGGGTGGCAAATGTATTACAGGCTTTTGGCAATGTTAAACTTCATTTGTTCCAAAATAAACATGCTGTTTATTTAATTATGAAGAAATTCAAGCTGGAAATATCTCATGTTGTGGAAGTAGAAGGGAGATATGGAGATTGAGCAACTTGTAAATTCTAAGAGCAACAGTATTGAGGTGTTGGAAAGTGGGTGGGTCCCTTCATTTGTGTCGAGTGCATGCAGGCAAGAGTTTGCCACGCAAAAGAAAATTGTAGGAGTCTCCTACAATTAAATATCGTTAATATAGTGTCGTGAAACTGTGTGTGCACATTGTAATGAAATTTTTAGGTGTTCCCAGCTGGGTGAATTATCATATATAAATATAAATGCACAGATGTAACTGTTGATATGTCAACTGGAAGTACACTGTTTGAATGTTGACGTTTTACATGTTCAACAATATTCTTGTTGCATTGAAATTTAACAACTGGATTTGTCTCATGCTTTACTAGCTAGTTACTACATTTGAACAGGCAATAAACTTTGCTCTATCACACTACCAATACTGTAGTTCTAGAAATTTGTGTTTAATTTCGCGCACTCATTTTTTCTGAAATTACAGAATTTTCGCGCATTCTAGTTTCACGCAATCCAATGCCAAACAATGTAGTGAAATAGAATGCGACTTATTTTCCCGCATTTTAATTTCGCACTTTAGTTGGTAGCGCTAAAAGCGCGAAATTTAATCGAGCGCGAAAATTTCTAGAACTACAGTAACTATAATTGGAGAAGGAGTTTGCTTAAAATTGTCTCTTCATTTGTTGACTCACAAGGTGACAAATTCCTCCAGTTCATGCCCAAGTAAGCTTGGTTAGTATTTTGTTCTGACCTGTTTAATGCTCTAAAAGGGGAGCATTCTTTAGTTCTACCATAACGGGACAGATGGTTACAATACTGTTACAAGGTGGTTTTATTTAGTATGTCTTGTGCCAACCAGACCCTCAATAAGAGAAAAAGAAAACAAGAGGACTGTGACAATCCTGTGCTCAGCTGACTAACTAACCCTATGACCTTAGAAATGAAGTTAAGGTCACTGACCTATTCTGAATCTAACTTTCATAGAGGGCTATCCCCATGTGCAAGATCAAAGTCACAATACAAATACTTCTAAGGTTATCACACGACCAGTAAAATCCATGTTAGTGGCCCTGTGACCTTGAAAATGAGGTCAAGGTCAGTAATGTACAGTATCAATCTTTCCTAAATTCAGGACCACCAACTAGTTCAATATCGAAGTCCTACCCTCCACAGTTCCCAAAATGAAAAGTAAAATTCATGTCAGTGTCTGGGTCCCAATGACCTTGGGAATGAGGTTAAGGTCACCCATGTACTGTCTAAGTCTGGCCTTTGCTCAGGACAACCATCATGTTCAACATCAAGGTCCAAGTTCAAATATCTCTCAACATGTCAGGTGACCAGTATAATTTAAGCAAGTGGCCCTTTGACCTTGGGAATGAGGTCAAGGTCACTCGTCCACTGTCTAAGTCTGGCCCTTTTTAAGGACAAGTATCATGTGCAACATGCATGTCATACCCTAAATAGTTCTCAAGGTACCCTATAAACAGTGAATTTCATGCAACTAGCCTTGTGACCTTGGAAATGAGGTCAAGGTTACTCACCTACTGTATATGTATCCCCCCATACCCAGAAGTGTCCCTATACAATTCCAAAGCAATTGGCTGAGTATATCAAGGATAAAGACTTTTGAAAAAATGAACAAAAAATCATTAAAAAATCCAAAAATCATTGGACTGTGACCATTTGAACAAGCTTGGCAGATACCCACCCAAGGAACACCCCCACCAAGTTTAAGTGAATGTAGCTGATGGTTTTGCAGAAGTCAAAATTTGTCAATTAGCATTGCAAACCCTAATGACTTTGCAATCCCCATTGACTTGCATGGGGATCAATAGGCATGTAAAATCAACAAGAAAAAATCCTTTTAAAAAAACCCAAAAATCACTGGACCATGAACATTTAAATAAACTTGGTAGAAACCCACTCGAGACACATCCCAACCAAGTTTGAAGTGAATCTAGTTAACGGTTTTCAGATGAGGTTGAAAATGTAAACTACCATTGCAATTCCCATTGACTTACATAGTAAACAATAGGAATGTATGCATTGACCAACAAGTACCCAAATTGAAAAATTCGTTAAAAACCAGGGATCCACAGCCATGCCACCTGGTGAACAACCTTGCGTGACCCTTCTACAAGGAACATTTCCACCAAGTTTCAGCACAATCTGAGACATGGTTTTGGAGAAGAAGTCATAAAAAGCAAAAACAAACAAACTTTCATAAAGAAAATCACAGCGCCACTTGCTGAACAACTTAAGGTCTGAGGGTCCCCAGAAGTGTCTCCCTTCAGTTTCAAAGTAATTGGCAACACGGTTTCCCCCGAAAATGAACAAAATATTTCATTAAAAATCAAAAAAAATCACTGGACCATGACCATTTGAATGTACTTGGTAGAGACCCACCCAAGACACATCCCCACCAAGTTTGAAGTGAATCTAGTTAACGGTTCTTGAGACGAGGTCGAAAATGTGAATTACTATTGCAATTCCCATTGACTTACATTGTAAACAATAGGAATGTTGCACTGACCAACAGGTACCCGAATTGAAAAATTAGTTAAAAATCAGGGATCCACAGCAACGCCACCTGGAGAACAACCTTGAGTGGCCCTTCCACAAAGAACATATCCACCAAGTTTCAGCACAATCTGAGAGATTGTTTTGGAGAGAGGAGTCGAAAATAGCAAAAACATACAAAAATTCATAAAGAAATAGAAAAAAAATTGCAGCGCCACCTGTTGAACAAACAAAGTTGGAAAAATTGAATGAGGTTTTTACATTCAGTACTTATTTGCATTATTTACCCTGCTATACTCACTGCTTACCATGTCTGATAGTGTTACTTACCTGTCACGTGCTATATGATTGCCAAATGTGAGATATCCTTCCATTTTACACATTTTCATCGAAAGTATGTGACATAACTAGACGTATGTAATATAATTCTATGTTACGTGTGTACAGATCTTTTTCTTCAACCAATCTTGCCTGAGTAACCATCCATGTTTTATGCATCTTCAGTCTTTCTCAAGCTATATAGTTTGTGTAAGTTTACACGTTTCCATAAGTATACAGAAAACAACAAACACAAGCATGTTGGTTTTCATTTTCGTAATTGAAATGTTGCAAGGGTAGACCCAGGATACATATTCAAAGGTGGCTACAGTTAAATACACAGGGATATGTACAGAGGGGTCAAAATTCGTCTACAAGGGGTAAAGAGTTAAAGCTCTATTGACTATCAGGAAGTGAAAGCAAGGGGTATCTGCTGCAGAGTTAGGGGATGAGATTTGGGGGCTACTGCTAAAAGCACATCCCAAATTTGATTTAAAAATTCAGAAGCAGCTTGCACTAAATGCATCCCTGAATGCTATTTCTCTCTCATTAAAGGTGAATGTGTTGTACAAGCATGTTTAAGTGTTAAAGATGCAGTGAGAATAGTAGATAGGTATGAAATCTTGACATCTGAAGGGACTAAAAGAAAGAAATCTGTCAGAATTATTGAAAGGGGAGGAGAATGAGCTAGAAAAGGTGCTGGCCAGTTTGACGCAAGTTTTGAGCAAGCTGACGGGGAATACTTCTCCCATAACAATCCAAAATAGAATGAAGCATAGGGGAAACACATGACAGGACAGCTGGTCATGGAAAAGGAAAGCGCAAAGCTGATTTGCTATTGCTGCCAAAACCTGGCCATGTCCAAGCTGACTGCAGCAAGTGACAGTATGATCACAGAAGTCAATCGCTCACACCTGCATGTAATAAAGAGAATAAGGGAAACTCCAATCTGTCACCCCAATAGGCCTAGGTATGATGAGAAGAATGGGACCTAATGAGAATGAAGTACAGAAACTTGAGGGTGATGGTGCAAAGTTTGGTTATCAAAGGCCTGTTACAGGGATGCATTCCATTCAGGTCAGTGATACAGATTGCACCAAACCCTCAAGTGGGATTCGGTAAGTCTCAGATTTTTTTTATGACATGGATAATGGAATGTATACTCTAGCACAGATAAATGGAGCTCATTGGAATTTTTAGTGGACACTGGCTCCACTGTGAGCATTATGTCCACTGCATATTCTGACAGGTTGAACAAAAAGAAACAAATAGGCTTCTCACAGGTATCAACTGGTATAAAAGTTGTAAATGGCGAGAGTTTAAGTGTTTTGGAGTTAATTGTGTTGAGGTTATGCTCGGGGATCAAGTGTATGAGCACAGATGACATGGGATGGCATTCTGGGTGCTGACTTTCTGTTGAAGTACAAATGTCAGGTGAAAATAAGCAGAATCACCTTAAAAATAGGCCTACAGAATGTATCTTGCTGGCTGGGGGCTGAAGATGCAATGTGTTGTGGAGTTGATGTAAGGCAGGACACAGTTCTTCAACCTCATACTCAGGCATGGGTTGTAATTAACACACAGAAAGCAGTTACCTTAAAGAGACCGGACTTGTAGAGCCAATAAAAAACTTACAGATGAAGAAACCTGTTCTGTTAGCAAACGGTTTAGTGGACACTAGAGCAATTGCTTTACAAGTTAGTTACAGCATTTGAACAGGCAATAAACTTTGCTCTATCACACTACCAATAACTAACACTGGAGCATTGTCTTTTCATTTGCTGATTCATATGGTGAGGAGTTCCTCCCGTGCTGGCCCAAATTAGCTTGGTTAGTGTTTTGTTCTGACCTGTTTAGTGCACCAAAAGGGGATCATTCATTCCACTATAACTGGACAGATGGTTACAACACTGTTACAAGGTGGCTTTATTTAGCACATATTGTGCCAACCAGACCCTCAATAAGAGAAAAAGAAAAAATAATCAGCAATGCTATATTGCCGTGAACAGAACACATAGACAGAAACCTTTTTCAAAATGTATATACACTTACACTACACAAGAATACCAAAGCAATGCAGAAAACAGGTACATCGTTTCAACTGTCCATGTTGACTTAGATTACCCTGGTCTGGTTGTGGTTGGAAATGAAATGTTGGGACCTGTGCCCTTGCTTGAACAGTCGACCTCAGGGCTGCAACTCAGAATCAAAGGACAGTATCAGTTGGTTGTATTTGTATGGTAAAACAAGTTTTTACTAGAATATTTGGTGAAAATGTTAAATAAATTAATATAATATTACAGAAGCCAATAAACTACAATGAAAAAAAAAGGGTTTGAGGACTTTTCTCCAGTATTTTCACAATCTTTTCAACTTAGACACAGTACACGGGCTACCTTCTACATCTCCTTGTTCATATTACGATATTTACCATAAACTGTGACACACTTACGACAATTACCGCAAGGCAACCTATCTACATAGAGGTGCCTTTCTGTGCCTACATAGCAGCAAAATGGTGGCCCCCCGCATCGTCTACAAGCGTGGCAACTGCAACGGAGGACAAAATATATGAATATCCAGGCCGTTTGGCCTGTTCTGCTGCTTGGAGTTGATTTGGCTTCCTCAGGAAGCCAGGCAAATCAGGCCCTGAAAAATCTGGACATGAGCAAATCGTTATGCAAGTTGTGCAAAAAGGCATATACGTACAAAGGTTGGTGTTATAACGTTCATGTTTGTCAATAAATGCCATGTGCTAGCACTTGTGTTATTACGATGGTATTGGTACATTAATCGATAGAATTTAGAGCAGTTGCGTTTTACTCTAAGTGCAATAATTAAACCAAATTCATTAAAACCAAAAAACAAGGCAAATATTTCCTTGAATGACAGGTGTTGGGCGAAGTCCCTGTACTAAGGCTGTGGTGGTGCAGGGAGGTATTGTGTGTGATGTATGATAAAAAATGTGTGATGAGAATAAATTTGTATGATGTTACTGATGTGTGATTGGGCATTTTGATTTTATGTGACACAGCCATCAAAGTGATATCCCCTGTTGTTACTCATGTCATGCAAATGGGATTGAAAACATTTCTTTGTGTGTGATTGCAGCATTTAATTTTGTGTGATGAGTACCCTACCTGCCCTCCCCCCCCCCCCCCGTAGTGTATGACTATTAGTGTATTTCTTTACTGATTTCGTTTAATGAAGTCACTAAATTGTGACTAAAATATGCTTTGTGGTACTAGTAAGTAGTTACTATCTAGAAGTACCATGAGTATAGAAATAGTGTATCTTTACATTTGCAGGTAACACTACTAATCTTATTTGGCACCTGGAACATAAGCACAAACTGATAAACGAAACAAAACCCTACGAGCAGCATTCACAGCCAAAGATAACAGCATTTCAGTCATGCAGGGGCAGGACCACGGATCAGTGCAGCAAACATTACAGACATAGACCAAGCAGTAATGGAGCTGTTCATTCCTTTGCTTCTATCTACCAGTCTTATTGAGGCACCTGAGTTTCTAAAGCTATTGAATATATTGGAACCAAGATACAATGCAAAGGGAAGAAAAATGTTGGTAACATCATTTGTGAAGAAACAAAAAACAAAGAAGCAAATATGTTGTTAAAGAAAGACAATGTGAAGGCTGGTAATGTTGCTATCACTCATGACAGCTGGACTTCCAGAGCAACAGAGTCTGTAAAACTGTAACATGTCACATGCTCTCAGATGATTGAGAGCTGAAATCTGCAGTGTTGAGTACAGAGCTTGTGGCTATTGCTGATAGCTTGACTAAGATAAAAACAAAATGGGCCCTCCCCTCACATCCCATTGCTGTCAGTGACATTGCCGAATTAATCTTGTTGAAAAAAAGGTACGTGCAATTTCAGAACTGTCAAAATGGTTGGCCAAAGGTAAGAAAATAGGAACATTTTTCCATACAAGTTCCTCTGCACCTGGTTTATTAGAAGTAAAGCAGACCCTCCTAAACTTGCCTGTTCATATGCCCTAGATGGAACTCCACTCTAGACATGGTGGAGTGACTGACAGAGCACTTCCCAGCAATCATGGTAACTGTTATGGATCCACAAATTCAAAGGCAGTAGCAAGTTTAGAGAAGCATTTATTCTGTATGCAGGACTGTCACATTCTGGAAGATATCACTGCGAATTTGCAGCCTGTCAAGTTTGCAACAGAAATTCTTTCAGCTGAAGAAAACCTACAGTTGACAAAGTGGCACCTACAGTAGTCAAACTAAAACAGGCTCTACACCTTAAAGATGGTGATTCTGCTGCTGTTTTAAAAGAGGAAATGAGGAAACAAATGGCCTTCAGGATGGACTTTTCTGAGGCAGTGTTCCATCTCTTTAAAATGCTACTGCAAAATGATTGCATTTTTTCTCAAATGAGGAGAAAACAAAAGCACAACAATGTCTTCTGGAGGAGTTGAAATGGTGGCACAGGACACGTCAGCTAGCAATGGTGAAATGAACATAAAACAAGAGTCATATACAACAGGTGTTGCAGTAGCACCAGATCTCCTCACTTTGCCTGTCGATATCATGGATCAGGCTGAGGCTGATATTTTAACTGTCCCAGGGCCAAACAACTCACCAACCACTGGTAATGGTGGTAAGACTGATACTGATAATGATACTGCTTCAACCAGAAATGGGGAATCCAACTCCAGGTGTGGCTGTGAAAAAGAGAAAAATGGAAAATGACAGATGGCTTGATGACGTTATATATATGTGCCTTCTAATTCACATTTGAAACCTGATGAACAGGAAAAGTGTGAAGTGGATCGCTACATAGCTGTTAACCCTAGCACACAGCCACCACTTGCTTGGTGGAAGAAACATTTTGAATACTTTCCTCTTGTCAGTGTGCTTGCAAAAATGTACCTGGCGGTTCTTGCATTATTTGTTCACCTGAAAGAGCTTTCAATCTGACTGGATCCACTGTTAACAAAAATAGGTCACAAATTAGCTCAGAAAACCTGCATTTGTTTGTTTTCTTGAACAAAAATGTACCTGGCAGTTCTTGCATTATTTGTTCACCTGAAAGAGCTTTCAATCTGACTGGATCCACTGTTAACAAAAATAGGTCACAAATTAGCTCAGAAAACCTGCATATGTTTGTTTTCTTGAACAAAAATGTACCTGGCAGTTCTTGCATTTGTTCACCTGAAAGAGCTTTCAATCTGACTGGATCCACTGTTAACAAAAATAGGTCACAAATTAGCTCAGAAAACCTGCATATGTTTGTTTTCTTGAACAAAAAGTAAAGCCAGCATTAACTGTCAATTGTTAAGTTAACCATGAGTACTAGTAGGACTTGAATCTTAAAATCTGTGAGTCAATCAGAGTCCTGGCATGCTCTTAGTGGCCTCAACTACCACTATATATAGACTGGACTCGACTCGACGCATTTGAGAAGTCAATTCAAATCATTTTTGTAATTTTTCTCAATCTTGTGTTGGACTCTTTTCAAGAATTTTCACCAGAGAGAGTGTCTTGCTTGTTAGACCGTTTTGAAATGTAACTTGTTTTCATTGTTCTGTGTTCTCATTGTTATGCTACTAGTCCTGCCATACAAAATACAGATATAAATGGCAAAATGCTACTGGATTACCTGATGGTTAATACGCTACTGATACTTCAAGTTACATCTTTCATGTTAAAGATGTCTTGCAACTAATTTCACATTAGTAATTTATCAGTGTTATGCTAGTCCTGCCAATGTTATACAAAATATATCAAATGAGATGCCATCGTGGTGATGGTTCTTCATGGAATTTTTTGTGAGTGTTTTTTAAAATTTACTTGATAAAACTGTGTATTGCTAGGTACAAAGCATCATGACATAATTCACCACATACCAACTGAGAAAAACTACTAAAAAGGCTGTTGTCAAGTAAATCACCTTACACAAGCCAAAAAAAATCCTTGCATGTCTGTACATCTGTAGGTGTCCTAGCTTCCCTTGATTATACTATAACACAATAAAACCAAGATATACCCCACCCACACACAAAAATGCATTGGTTCCCTGCCTTGAGAGACCACCTTCCTTGAAAGACCACATTTCAACATACTTTGCTCAGAACTTGTTATTTTTACCTCATATGAGAGACGACCTGTCTTGAGACACCACAATTTGGTCATCCCTAGGGGTGGTCGTACAAGAGAGGTTTCACTGTAAAAGATATCAAGCAAACTGAAAATGATAACCCAATCAAGGATGGCAGACACCCATAAATAAAAAAGATCTGACACTGAGTGAATAGTGATCCCTAGCTGTGTGAGTCATTGATAAATAGTCTGTCACGGAGTCTTACCTCTAAAGAAAAAATTATATGCATGTATCTGTCTTTTGAACTTTAACATGTTAACTACATTTCTTAATCACAGAATTAACACCTAATAATGTCAGGGATTCAGCACAACTGTGTTTCATTTCAATTTAGCGCCAAGTGAACTATGATATTCAGTGGCTTCCTGTATATCTCATTTCAGTGAGTGTTAAAAATACTTCAGTGGTTGTAGTGCATCCTTTTGCCCACACAACATTACTCTCCTCGCGCTTGAGAAATTACCCTACTAGTATGTTAATTAATTGGCATGCCATACTATCAGTCAGACCCACATGCTTGTGTATGGTCACACAGGCACTCCCGATGCCAAACTGAGGCCCTGGTAAGAGCCCCTAAGACCAATTTGGCCCAGAAACACGCAAGTGGGCCCGACTGTAAGCCAACACTTCAGAGTGCCAAGATATACGATACATGACCATGTAATAGGAAACATAAAGCCGGGCTCCATCTCAGGTGCTAAGCCAGTATTTCTTATAGAAGCAGAGACAATGTCAATGATGGTAGAAAAATGAAAGCTGCCACTGCAATGGGCTTTGGTTTTACAAGGCAACAGCTTGCATTCAAGGCAGCCCGCCTGGCTAGGGACTTTCGTCTCAAAAAGCAATTTCAGAAATTGCATTCCTGGCAAAGATTGGGTCGCCCACTTTACGGAAGGGCATCCTGATGTATAGGCATACAATGTAAAGGCAGGGCCTACAGGGGCTATTTGTTCTTTTCAAAAGAAAGCTTGCGTAGAGGCCGTGTCGGGGGTGAACTGGTTCACAAATCACTTTTAAAGCACTGTGGGTCAGAATGGCCCCATCTCATCCTCCTCGATAGCCACTCATTGCACAAAACTTTGGATCTTGTTTCCATAGCCCAGCCAAATGAGGTAGAGGTATAAGCATTTCCCACACACACCACACAATGGCTATGTGCCCTTGACAAAATGGTCTTTGGACATTTTCAAAGGCAACAAACCACTTGTGCAGTTATTTTATGGCTTCATCCCTTAGCAATATTGCCAATCGCTTGCAGTGGCTACAGCTGTTTCAGTTGGCACATGAGAAGGCAGTGACTGCCAGTAACATCAAAAGTGGTTTAGCTAAATATGCATAAATTTAAGTAAAGCCTTATCCAATAGTGCTTATGGTACTTCAAAACCATTTGACTGTGCAAAAGACAAAACCACCCCTGCATGTTCACTTCAATGCCAACGACAGACAGCATCCCATATGACCAAATCAACCTACAATGGTGAATCTATGTGTAGTAGGCCTATGGTCAGTAGCCCTGGCACTCCTCACGAAGCTTGCACTGTAAATGAAGTACAAGTTGCTACAGGATCATGTGACATTCAACCAGTTTAGCAAAAAGAAGCAGCAAGATGTGCTACTTTTCCCATGATAGATTTGCTGGAGGGTCTTCTGCCGGAGGATGTTGTACAGTCCATACTGGACGGGAATTTTAATATGACTCTGACACAGATGGTTTTATCGATATCATCATATTAGAAGTCTAGTTCTACTTCCACATGTGGAACGGAAGATACTCTTACGGCTAATCCTGCCGCTGGATTTAATTCGATTTTAGAACAGGACCCTCTGGCCAATCTTTCTCTGCCTGCTGCTGGTCCGCCCCAGCTTCCTGGTATTAATTATCATAACTGTAATTTCCAGGCAGTGAATACCTGGTCAAGGGCCACTGAAGATGCTGTCCAATTAGAGAAGCCTATACAAAAAGAGACAAAGGTTGGTGGCAGAAAAAAACTTACATAGCATCGAAAAAAATTCTAACATCAGATCATATTATAGCAGAAAAAACAAACAAACAAGCAAATAAAATGGCCAAAAGTGAACAAGAGAAACTGGAACGGAAAGTTCAAAGTTAACCGGAAAAAGAAACAACCAGAAGAGGAAATTTCAAAAATCCAAGTAATGTAGTGTATACAGCAGGCATTCATATAAGCATTCAGGGTTTTATATTGAACATAGTCCTGTTCAGAAGCTATTCAACATTATTAAATCAAATTTGTGCAAGTCAAAGAACACCTTATTATGAATAAAAGAGTAGCCTGTATAAATATACACGCAGAGTGCCACTATGTACCATTCAGGCCGTTATCATGTTTATACATGTAGGTCTATATGTTCACATATATTCCACCAGAGCCTGTATATTCATCTCGAAGTTAATGCAGGATTACATAATGAACTGTTATGCCTAATGGTCATAAAAAGGTGACTGGTTTGGTGACTGAAGTTTAGAAGGTATAGGTCATGATGCAGTACTTTATTGGGAAACTCTGTTCATCATTTGTATCAGTTTAGAAGGTATAGGTCATGATGCAGTACTTTATTGGGAAACTCTGTTCATCATTTGTATCTTTCAGAGTTTATAACTATCATTTCAGTTGTGGTAGAACAGGATATTGCTTTTTGGTGTAAATAATATCAAGAGCATTATCCTTTAAACTTGACAAGGACTTAGATACATTCAAATGTTGTCATGTTAATGAATGTATCTATTTACACCATAGAATGAGTCAAAAAGATAAATGAATAAAACACAAAGAAAACAAGTACACAGTGATCCAAAGCATCTATGTCCCCCGCCACAATATACAGAAGGAAGCTACACAATGTATACGGCATGTCTGGATACACAAAACTTGATATATTCTTGGGCCCTGCGCGACAACTATTTCGATTCATGAATAAAATGTAAAATAGAAAAAAGTGAATAAGATTTTTTAAGATCGATTGATTGATTTACTGTAATGAATAAAGTGTGAAAAACATGCATCTGTTTTATTCTCATTTATAAACAGGGATCATAGTTTTAATTGATAGTTTGTGACTAACTGTATGGAAGTGCAATGATGTTAGTCCTGGTTGAAGGGTCTATTCCATGTTATCTGAAAGAAGCAAAATAACAAGAACATAAACAAACAAATGAAACAGCAACAAGGTAAATGTTGCAATATATATTAATTCAGAAACATTGAATGCAACAAATACATTTTCCTAAATTTTAGCATTTATAAATGCAAGAGAAAAAATGTGCTGGTTGGGGCATGTGTGACGTCTGTGAGGTCAACGCAGGTGCGATAGGGCCAACACTGCCCACATCCCAACTGGCAAAATCACATTGTGTAAACATTTTAAAAACAATCAGCTGAATATTGCCAAAGTATTCTTGGATAATGTCATAATCATATGAAAGTGTATGGTGTTGGAAATATTGCGATAACATTAAGAGGAAATGTAATGAAAACGTGAAAGTAACATTCTAAAAATGATTTGAATTGTATATGGTTATAACATCAGGTTAATGTTAAAACATGACTGGGAATTTTTTTAAAATACGTTGATAAACATCACACCAATGTAATGGAAATACATTACCATAACAGACTTAAATTATTTTCTAGCTATGTTGCTACAACATCCTTTTAATACTGTAAAAATATGATATAAACATATTTTGAAACGTTATAAAAATCTCGTGTAAATATTGTAAAAATATTTTGAAAATAATGTTTGACTGGCACTTTAACTCTTACATTATTAATTTTGCGTTTTTCCACTCAAATTATCAAAGCAGTTTTGTTTTGTTTTTTTTTTCACTCTCATTTTTGTATTATATTCTTATATCTTTGTTTATGGCCATATTGCATTCAATGTGCACACAGATATACCGCAGTAAGAAACTTCTTCCATACGTCTTCAAGTACACAGGCCGCTAGATTTGTTCCAAAAATCACATTTCTGTCACCTAAGTGGTACTCATAATTCATATGATTTTTTGGTGCCAAAAAACGATTCTGATCTTTTTAAAGACTCCTTGTAACTTCAAATTTGCAAATTTTGTACACTAAAATTGTTCCAAGGTTGAAAATACTGCCATGACATCAAATTCTGTCCATCGCAAAATCTCATATTCTCTCCATCAAGCTGGAATTAGCATATTAGAGACCTTTTACAGTTATACCAGTGATAGCCTTTTCCGATGAGAAATGTATTATTAGGAGCCCAGTGGTCCAAGAAAGGGTATACAGAAAATGATACCCATCCGGCTTGAATACTTTCACAGGATTTTAGACATCTGTCAACATTTTCAAACACAAGCTTATATCAATTTTGTCTGCCATGCAAATATTTTGTCGAGTATCTCCCAGAATTTTAATCTGAATGTTACGTGATTGTAATATTTTATGAGACTCTGGTATACCTCTATACAGGTCCAAATAATAACTCATGGTCAATTCAGACAACACAATGAGCACACCATTTGTCACTAAATTTCATCCATCACAAAAACGGTTATATCGAATTTGACCCAACATGTGCACTGTCAGCAGATTTTTTTTTTGGGGGGGGGGGGCAATTTGAACAAAAATAAACAGTAGGATTCTAACAACCCGATAATCATGATAATTCAAAGAAGTTACTTTGTGGAAGTTTGCACAACCTGGTTGATTTCGTGCATTTCTTAGCACCTCTTCGATCTCGTATAGTAGTTCGTTCCCTTTAATGTGCCCTTTGGTCACTTTGTTCAGTGCTTCTGTAAAAATAATCAAAAATAAAACTTGATAGCTGTTACATGAACTCAAACTCCTGAGGATCCTTAGTTTACAAAACTTTAACCAATTTTTTGTTATTCACATAAGTTACCCAAAGTACAAATGTCTCACATACAGCTCTTTGGTTTTCTTTCTTTTTGCCATTAAAGCTCTTTATCAATTTCCATGTGCCATCTTTAAAAAGACAACCGCACATATGACATATGCATATAAAGTGCCTAATGCATGTAGGTGCATGCCAGCTACCTTTTCTATAAGCAAAATAAATTTATTGCTACTGATTTCTTGAAGTTCCCATTGCTTACCGCTGTTTCAACTTCTTATAAAGATGCACTGCTTACCATTATGTTTCAACTTCTTATAAAGATGCACATGCAATTCATACATAAATTGCAGTATAAATCTTCATAAGTAGCCATTTAATAGAAACATTATATTAATATGTAATTCAATGGAAAAACTCTTGCCCTGCAGAATAATAATCATTTTTTATCTGAGTAAATACACATCATTTAGCTTATACTGACCTCTCCTGTTGCAATGGTATTTTAATTAAACACAATTTCTCTGACATTAATGAAAAAAGTTGTCTAAGCCGATGCTTACATTTGAAAATTGTCTCTTTTCATTCATTATGACCCTAAAGAGGGTAGTCTCTTTAAAGGGCAACTTGCCCTTCTGGCCAGTTAGGCTGAACTGGCAAAGAAGCCTATTTGTCATCAGGGCCCACACCATTACCCTGAAAATTGCTCCCACTTCTTTCACACCCTGAATAAGAGTGAGCTGACGTACCTATGAGAAAAAAAACAGTTACACTTTTTCACAATTGCATTTAAAGAAAAGGACATACCAGATAGCATGGAAACCATGGCAATCCTGTGCTCAGCAGCCCTTGCATCCAGAAACTCACACTAACCAGGATTATATTGATTAGAATAAGACCAGGAAAGATGGACCTTATAGACAATCACCCTGTAGAATTTCTAAATCCTGATTCAAATAGTTATTAATTACGTTATCTCCTGAAAATTACATTGACATAGTGATAATGTAGTCCTGATGTGTCTATGTGAAGAAAATATCAAAATTATGCAAGGTTTGAAGGTCTGCAGCACTGAAGCACTTTCTGGTTGATTGGACACTGTGACCAAGATATTTGACCTAGTGACCTGTTTTGGGTCATGACACACAGCTGGATCGAGATACAAGTATAAATAAAGTTTCATGAAACTAAGTTCAAATGTTTAAATTAGCCTCTATAATCGAAATATGGCTAATTTCTGAATGGCTCTATCAGAACAAGCTTGTATTGAACATTTCTAAATGTCTATCAATTCTTTTTGGTACCCACCAGCGTCATTCATAATGCAATATTGTGATATTGATGACTGTAGTGCAGGGCTGTTTGACAAGGTGTACAAGCTCCAAAAACATGGGGCTCGAATACTCAATGGTGCCTCTTACTTAGATCATACCGCGCCCTTATTCCAACAACTACAGTGGAATACTTTATATGACAATTTCAAATTCCAGAAATGTATTTTAACATATAAGGCTTTTACATGGGAAAACGCCCTCCTATATCCGTAATAAATTGGTCTTTACGAGTGACGTTTCCACACAAAGTACCAGATCAACCAGCAAATCCCTCCTATATGTCCCTAAACCTAAAATTGATACATTTCGCTCTAGTTTCTCCTACTCCGGCCCCTTCAATTTGAACAAACTTCCGGAATCTGTTCGTCTGGAACCATCACTGGAAAAGTTTACAAGTAGTTACTGGAAAACTAAGCCTTGAATTTTATTGACATTTTTCTTTTTATGTATATATATTGTAAATATTTATTTCAGGGTCAAAATGAAAACTAGCGTCACGCTGATTTTGTAACCTTGGTGAAATAAAGTATATCTATCTATCTAAAAATTGTAAGCATAGCAGTCACATTTCAAGTATGATTTCCAGAATAGTATTTGTGTCTTTTTGCCCAGATCCACTTCTTAGTAGTCATTACCCTATTCCGCAGTCCAAACTCTTTACTCTCCATAAGCTAATCTGTCCCTGTCTAACCTATATACATATGGAATTACTATTGTCCATATTGCACACGTTCCTCTGTAAAATTTTGACATACTAGTAGGCTGTATCAGCCCAAACAAATTAAAGGGTCTTCAGCGGGTAACTACTCAACATGTTTCTGAGCCTATTACCCATATGTGTCTCTCTTAGTAGCGGCTCTTTGTCTAAGCAGAATATTCAGCAAAGACAACCCCCATAATAAAGAATAAATATGAACGTGGCAAATGATGAATTGGCTAAAGACGTGAAGTTTTGCTTATAAAAGCAGAGCTTCATTATGAAAGAAGAATAGCTGTCAAACAAACTTTAATTACTACATTTGTGTAGTACAGGTTCAGATACGAACAATTTGACTTACCCCTGAACCAATATGTACCCTTTCTAGCTGGACAGCTTATCATAGTTAAACCACCCGCCAGTGTATAACTGAAGTGGAAAAAGCTGGGGCATTGTATTCAGTTCCAGTGATTGTAAAATAAACAGTTGCAGCTAGACCACCTGTACAAACCAAGGGAAATCCTAACAAGGACAACAATGGACATCCTGCACCATAAATGTAAAACAAACTCTATGATGACACTTACCCCTCAAACAATTAGGCTCTTATTTCACTGCCAACTCGGAGTCAATGTATCAACGTAATGTGTCAAGTTTCAGTATTTTTTTTAAATCGAGTAAATGTGCATTTAGGCATGTCAGAAAAGAATGAAAGTCATTAGCATCTATGCCAAAAAAATGTTATCAAAACAATTTTTCTTAACAGGATTTTAAATACAATTAGGCAAGCTTGTAACTGTCGTCAGTAGCTGCTTGCTACTTATAGCCCCTGGGGGTTTGACCTAACATAAAACAAGCTAGCCTAAATTGTCCGAAAGGTGAACATTAAAACAGAATGGTGCCAAAAGATAAAGTAAGGTACCAAAACAGACACGTCTAAAAACTGTATATTATTGTAGCCAAACATTCTAATAATCTTTGTATATTAACAGCAAAATTATGGGGCAAGTCAAAAAAGAATGAAAGTCATTTGTGTTTAAGTCAAGAGAATGCAATGAAAATATAATATTTCTTAACCAGATGTCAAGTACAGCTAGGCAAGCTTGTAGCTGTCATTCTATAAAGTTCAAACGGGAAAAATGTAAAACGGTTCTAATTATTGTAAAATTCTACCATTTATCGGAGAAAGAGTTAGGTTTTATGAAAAGAAAGAAAGAGAGAGAGAAATGCCTTAAGGTAACTAAGTACAGCTGTCCTCCATGTAACAGTTTTATTTTTTTTCATTGACAATCAGACATAGGTCCACCTTTCTGTCAGCTGATTTAGATGCTAATTATTTATATATGAGAGAGAGAGAAATATGTATACGTTTACCCATTTATTGTAAGTCACCATGTATATGTACATCAAACACTTTTTCAGGAGTGAAATTTGTTTCTTCACATTGGTATTGGAAAAGAAATTTTGATGCTTTGGCAAGTCTGAAATCTCTTTGCCGTCATTGTTGGGTTTGGAATTAATGAATATGGATCATGTGTTTCTGTACTATTTGAGCGAACCTGACATGATTTTCACAATAACAAACTATATTCATTAGACAATTCAAAAAAAAAAACATCAGTCCCACTACATTTGGTAGACTTACTGCACTGCAATACGTGCAAAAAATGCCTGAATGTTCAAATTCTTAGCAAAATATATAATTGTTCCAAGAAGGAGAAACAGACAACAGTTTTCAATGATAGTGATGAGACCAAACCGAATACCAGCTCAACCTTGTCAGATCCAGTTTCATTTTCAAAATAGTAAAACATGCTAGTGTTCATCGTCAGAAGGATCCATGACCAACAATAATGAAATTCAAATGAATGAGGGTATCTTCTACCTGACTTGGAACAGGTTACCAACATATTGCCAGCGGGTTAAACAAGTTTTACGGGATCCCAATCCTCCCACTTTGGAAAATACCACAATCAAATAAAGTTGGCCTAAAACACATTTAGCCCTTAATTTTAATGTACAGTTATAAAAGTTAATTATATGACCATAGTTCATAGACATCATCCAAACAATGACATGACAATTAAGAATTTTAAGTCAGACTACTATATTTACATTAGAATTGCATAACATGTCAAAATTTGAATTTAAACACCAAAACAAGGTCTCGATGTGGACACAGGACAACCAAATGTGGTACTGATATTATATTTATTAAAAAACATGGTGAAATACTTCCACATTCCTTTCTCAATTGAAAATACAGTACTATAGGCCTAAAATTCGTTATAAAAATTTGACTTGCTTCAGCTGAGTAAGTATTCCTTATATTTTGTCAATATATCCAAAAAGATGAGAGAATAGAAGGGCTGCATAGTTCAACATGATGCCTGAGAACTTAGATGGTCCTTATTATGCCCCCCTTTGAAGAAGGAGGGGCATATAGCGTTGCACATGTCGATTGGTCAGTCGTTCTGTCTGTCGGTCGGTCGGTAGACTGTGGTTTCTGCACAATAACTGAAGAAGTTTTTAAGCCAGGACTTTGATACTGTACAGGTGTATTATTCTAGTTAAAAGCTAGGCAAAGCTTGAAGATGGATGACCTTGACCTAATTTCCAAGGTCACAGTGGTACCTCAGGTTACTTTGGTTTCCGCACAATAACTGAAGAGGTTTTTAAGCTAGGACTTTTACATTGCACAGGATTATTGTCCATATTTGGGGCTAGGCGAAGTTTGAGGATAGATGACCTTGACTTCATTTAAAAGGTCACACACCCACTTTACTGAATATGGTTTCATGCTTTCTGCATGATAACTTATACCTTGGAGCTAGAACTTTTATATTGCACACTTTATGAATCTCTGTAAGGGCTAGTTTGAGTTGGAAGATGGATGACCTTGACCCAGTTTTCAGGGTCACAGAGAGATTGTAGAATTCCTGTGGTTTCTGCACAATAACTCAAAATTTTTTTAATTTAGGACTGGGATACTTTACAGGTCCATAGTTCTTGCTAAGGGCTAGAAGTTTGGTGATTTAATTTCGAAGGTCACAGTGGTACCTGAGTTAACTTTGGTTTCCACATGACAACTGAAGAGGCTTTTAAACTAGGACTTTTATATTGCACTGGATAATTTTCCGTATTCGTGGCTAGGTCAAGTTTGAAGATGGGTGACCTTGACCTAATTTCAAAGGTCACAGAGCCATTTGGTTGAATACTGTTTCTGCATGATAACTTGCATTTTAGAGGTAGCACTTTTATGTTGCACAGCTTTTTGGTTGCCTATAAGTTTGAGTTTGTAGATGGGTGACCGTGACCCAGTTTTGAGGGTCACACACAGAGAGTAGACTTCCTTTGGTTTTCGCACAATAACGGAAGAAGGTCAAGTGTAAATGAGTGACCTAATTTCCAAGGTCATAAAGCCACTTTGCTGAATATGCTTTCTAAATGGTGACTAATTTTTCAGCAATAACTTTTATATTGTCCAGGTTTTTAGTCGTTTTTGAAGGGCTAGGTTCAAGTTTAAAGATATGTGACATTGATGTATGATCAACCTTCACTAATTTTGTAAGGTCACGAGTGCCCCATCTACCACTATCAATAGGGTAGCAAGGGCAAGGGTAATGAGGGCGGGGGGCATCTATGTTTTACAAACATATCTTGTTTCATTTTATACTTGTAATTTATAATAAATTTTAATGTTCTAGTATACAAAGTTTGGTCAAGCTCAGCCTCAACATTACCATGCCAACACATATTTCTACATATATTACTGACACTCAAAAAAAAAGAAAACCTTGTTAATATGTTCATAGAAATCAATATGATATTTCTGTAGAATATATTTATATTTATCTTTAAAGTAAAGAAAAACCTTTTTAATCTTATTTTAGAAAACCCCTGTTTAATAAGACTGCTAAAAAGTGGTTTATGTCTATCAGCAAAATCTTATAAGTCAGTACAGTTTCTTGCAAAAGCAATTAGTCTTTAGACATAGACACCATAAGCAGATTTAATAGGAATACTACTACTTATATATGGATAATTTGCTATATCAAAATTGAAATCATCTCTTTTATCATACACTCTTGAGCTGACATCCATGTGGTGTTTCATATTTCAATTATCACAAATTAACGAGCTGGGAATTATATGACAAATATCCATCCGTGTTTTTCTGACATTTTTATCTGTTAAATGCCGTTCACGGAATTTTAAAATACCAAAATCCTGATTTTTTAACACTGAAAAATGCTAATATGAAAAATATAAGTATTTATAACTGAGGTCTGTGGCCTAAATATGTTACAGTGAAACTATTTGGCATGGATAAAGATGGCATTTCACCACCCAAAAGTAAGAAAAGCTCAATTTCACTGATTTGAAGGTCTCAGATATGCCAAGACAGCTAAGTTTTTACTCATAGAAAAAGGTCAAACATATCAGTGGACATGATAGGTTTGCCTCCTAGAGTACATTTTCGTATTTTTCAGTGAAATGTTATGAATGCACCAAAGTGTACTTCCACAAAGAAAGGCTGCTTCTTGATTGTTTTTCTTACAATTTTTGCAATGTAGCACCAACTTATTATAATTAAGACATGTTTCCAATGACAATAACTGCTGCAAGAATACTATCTTGTACTAAGGTGAAATGATCCATCATGCGTAATATCAAGCCTAATGATCAATTTACTACCGTTATGGTTGGAACATGATTTGTTTCTGTGACATGGACAGGACTACTACTAACACACTAGCTTTGTGCTTGTACAGTAGACACTAAATCATGGAAAAGCTCACAGTAAACCTACAGTCCCCAACTCTCAGAAACATAAATAGACTTAAGAGCAACAAAAAAGCCCAAACATTGTGATCCAGTTAACATGATTGGTTAGAAGAAATTCAAGGTAATTTAAAACAAGATGCCAGGATATGAACTATACAAAGCAGAAAACATTTCCAAATGTAAATCATACAGGGATGGAATAATACAAAGAAACAAAGACAATACATTAGATGTTCGAATAAAAGAAAAGGAAAGGCTGAGTACAGCTAAATAAAAAAAATAGAAAGAGTGTTTAACTGAAGAGAAAAAATCAAAGGTGTGTCAGATACTTCATCATTCAGGCCTGAAAATGTGACAAAGTTGGTTGAAGAGAAGACTTCAAAGCTGAAAAAGAAAGTCCAACATCTCAAACAAAAATGCAGGCGCCAAACTAAAAAGTTGGCTCAAGCTTCTATCAGAAGTTCTGCATCTCTCCGTAAGAGATCACAGCGTGTGCAACAAAAGTCTGCCACATTTCTTCAAACAAATGGGATGAGACAGTGAGCCATATCCATAAAAACACTGCCATGAAAGAAAAGGAAACTAAAGAGCCTATCAAGAAACGGTATCGCCACAAGGCATCCCAGAGAGATTTCAGGTACACCAAGTACACGCATATTGTGTATGTAATGATATTTCCCAGCAGATGCCAAATAAAATGGATGAGATCAAGGTGGATGGAATCCTTCTTCCAAGAGACACTTACTCTTTCAAACAAAACAAGACAAAATAAAAACAGACCCCAATGTGTGCCTTTGTATGATGTGCTTTAACACAGAAGAGAAGCTTAGATGGCTCATGCTCAGATTGTAAAGACAAGCTGAGAAGAAAGTATTCTGAAATGATCAGACAGAAGCTGACATGAGTCTGACATATATACAATGGGAAAGCCCTATGTGCTACAAAAACAGCAAAATGTGAAACAAAGTGCAAAAAGACATAGAAGCAAGCAGGTTGACACAAATGACAATCTTGCGACTTTGACAGTGTGGTTGGAGGTGAAGGACACTTTCAAAACACACATATTCAACAAATGACTATCAGTACCCTTGGCACAAAAACCTGCAGGAAATTCTTACATTTGATCACGCGATTATTTGTGGAGATTTTACCTGGAATTATGCTCCATTGATGAAATTCAGGCAGCTCACTATGTCTCAAGCCAAGTTACAATCTGTACATGGTACCTTATCGGGCTTTATGCGAAGAGAGTACAGGCACTTCTCCATTGTTAACGATGTAACCTATTGTGGTGATATCAAATAATCTTAAAAATGACACAACTGCACAGTCTGCAGTGTTGGTATTCACTTCAAAACTTCTAGCCTATATGCAGAACAATCCAGAAAGTTGGACTGCCAGCAACATTGCACAGGATAAAAGATAAATGTGGTTTTGAGGACAAATGTAAAGAAGCATTTGCTCAGATGACTTACAACAAGGATGTCTGTGGAGTTGATATTATCTACTATTATTTTGAGCCAAGCCATAGTAAAGGACCACAGGGTGGTATTGAGGCAACAATCAAGCATGGCTTGGATATGCTTATAGTCCGAGATCAGAATCGCTTGAGAAATGCCTATGACACAAACCTTGCTGCAGCCAAATACCTATGACAGGTTGGGAGATACACTGATCCGTCATGGGAATAGGTTTACAAATTTGCTCAGCAGGCAATTATCTATGTTACATCAGAAGCCATTCACCAAAAAGCTCCAAAGCATTCGAAACATGAAGTCAAAGCCATTCCAGGTACCTTGAAACTGCATATGACAATGAGTACTGACAACATTCAGGTAGAAATCAGCAACCAAGGCCCCTATTCACAAAGCAGTCCCACGGGACCAAAATGTTGGTTGCAGTCACGTCGCAGGCAATTTTTTGGTGTTCTCGAACATGTCGCCATTGCAAAAACAGGTTGCAAAGCCTCATACTAGTCACAAAATGATTTGCAACATCGCAAAACGCGGTTTTACCGGAAGAACTGCATTCAACACGTGTTAAGTTCTACGCACTTCAAAGATCTTTGATTTAGCTTGAAAACTACCCAATTTTGGTTACCAGTTGCCTTTTATGGGTGACTGTCCATTTCAAGTCAGGAGTGAAATTTGTTTCTTCACATTGGCATTGGAAGATGAATGGTGATGCTTAGTAACTCTGGAATCTCTTTGCTGTCATTGTTGGGTTTGAAATTTATAAATGTGGGTCATGTTTTTCTGTACTATTTATTAAATGCTTACAGTTAGGTTAAAGATTCCAAAAAGATGTACATAAAACTTGTTTAAAATTCACATTTTGACAATTGACAGTGATTTAGAACACCCATCTGGTGTTCATGTTTTTACTTTGTCTAATCTGTAGAATGTGTGCCTTAACAAGCATGTAACTATTATATTTGGGGGAGTGGGGTACCCATTAAATAATAGCAATCAGTGAAAAAAGTAAAAACATCAAACGGGCACTAGGGAGCCCTAAAACAGCCATATCCATGTCAAAGTATATAGAGATTCCCGATTCTGGGGGGGGAGGGAATGAGCCTCTATTCTTTTCTGTACAGTTCCCCTAAAATAATATCTTATATTTGAGACCAACATTGTAATTATTGAAGAAACCTGTGTTTAAAATTAATGTCTGGGAAGCGCAAAATCCAATATAGCCGTCACGTAACAGACGGAACTTGGCGACAACATCAATGCTCATGGTGCCATCTGAAGTGAGTGTGAGTGATTATTGACTAGTATAGAAGTATACCGGACTTTCGTAAAATATCATAATTGCCGAACCTTCCAATTAAAATTCTGTGAGACACTCAACAAAACGTCAGCGTGACTGCGGACTTGATAAAAACCTGTGTATTTGAAACTATTTACGGATATCTGAAATTCTGTAAAATATTTAAGCTGGATACGGGTATGATTTTCCGTGTACTTCTTTTGGGGACCATTAGGCATGGAAAACAAAGTATCACTGGTATAACTTAAAGATCTTTTTTGAGAAAGGTAGAAGTAGAGAATGCACGCCTGGATATAGGTCTAAAGCAGGGATGTGTGCTGTCCCCGATTTTGTTTGCCCTGTATATTAAGGAGCTGGGGGAACCTGTTAATTGAGTGTAATAAGGGAATAAAGGTAGGTGACCTGAAAATTCCAGGTCTATTTTTCGCAGATGACATTATACTCATGACAGAGTCCCAGAAAGACCTGCAAGAAATGCTGAACATAGCAGGGGAATACAGGAATAAATGGAGGCTAGAATTTGGTAAGGATAAGAGTAAAGTGATGACTCTTGGGAAGAAACCAGATTGGAATAAAAAAATGGAAAATTGGGCAGTTCCAAATTCCAGAAGGTAGGGAACAGTTAATTGAAATTGGGGAGGTTGATGAGTATGAATACCTAGGTGTTAAGATAAAAACAACAGGTAAAGGCATGTTTAGATACCAGGTGGAGAAGATTAAACAGAAAGTGAACCGTACAAAAGGAATGATTAAAGCTACTGCACTGAACAGTTTCAACAGAGCATACACAGCCAGGGTATTATGGGATAGAGTTGCAATACCAGGGATGATATATGGCTTAGATGTGATTTCAATAAGTGAAGGAGATATCCAGGGAATGGAGAAAGTACAGAATGAGATAGGGAAATGGATACTGGGAGCACCACCATGTGCAGCAACAGAAGCAGTCAAAGGAGAGTTAGGAATAAAATTACAGACAGAATTGCCGAAGCAAAGCTTAAGTACTGGGGGTATTTACAATCAGTAAATGAAGACAGGTGGTGCAGGAAGGTTTACAATGAAGTTGTCAAGGAACAAACAAGATGGGTCAAAGATATAAATAAGTTGGCAAGAGATACGAATTGAAAGGATATGATGAGGTTGAAAACTGGAGAGTGTATATAGGTAGGACTGTTACAGAGGGCTAGAGGGAAGACTGGAAAAGAGGTGTCAGGGAAAAGAGTACATTAAAAGCACACAAGGTACTAGAAAAACCAAAGAAAAGTGTGTGTTGGGATGGAGGGAAGGAATCCAGGCTTCTTTTTCAAAGTAGGGCAAGAGTAATCAATCGAGAAAAGAGAAATCAGAAGTGGACAACAGGTAGTTATGGTAAGTGTAAGGTATGTAGACAAGAGGCAGATGAGACAGTTGATCACTGGCTGTTGTGGTGTGATGCATATAGGGAGATAAGAGAACTTTTCAGAAAGTGGCAAGACTATAATATAATAACAAGGGTCTAGAAGAGGTGCAGTGTTTAGAGGAAGAGGAACGTGTAGCATAGGTTTCAGGTTTGAAGGGTGGCTTTCTGGGAGGCAGGAAAGGCACTAAAAGTGTACAGGACTACCTGGTAAGGTGCTGGGAGAAAAGAAATGAATTGATAGGGCTTGATAGCAACAGGGTGAATTAGAATCTTAAAATGCAGGGAGGAGAGGGAATGGTGGTAGCCCTTTAAAGGTCTCCCATGGGATCCCCCATTGGAAATGCCTGAGCCTTAGAGGCGGGGATAGGGTGTATGAGGGAAGGTTTTTCTGTCTTTTTATGGGGGGGGGGCTAAAAGCGATGAGTGTTTGGGGGATATATCCAGGGCCAGGGGCCCACCACAGCTGTGAGAGAGTGTGTGGTGGACTCTTTTCCTCGGCTCTGGTCCTAGTAAACATGGCAGCATGAGCTGATTAGGATAACCATGGTCTCCTCCATCTCATCATTTATTATATATATTCTTCTTCTTCTTCTTTTTCTTCTTCTTCTTCTCCTTCTTCCTTGGCCACCTGTGTCACACAGGACCGCGGCTCATAAACGGAGAGCCACATTATTATTATTATTATTATTATTATTATTATTATTATTATTATTATTATTATTATTATTATTATTATTATTATTATGACGGATCCAGTGTATGACAGACATAATATGGCCATTTTGTAGCGACGGAGTTTTCTGCCATGGTAGTGTCTTTCTACCTTTGACAATTTTAGTGACTAAGGTTGCAAATTTCAAATTAAAAGAGATTTTAAAATTGAAAAGAAAGCTTTGTCAAACAAAATCATATCAATTGTAAGTACCACACAAGTCCCCATTTATTGCAACGGACAGAAAGAGTGACTTTTGAGACAGATCTAGTGACTTGTATAAGCACTTCAAAGAATCATTATAATTACAGTTACCTTTAAATATTTCAACATGATTTCTCTCTCTTTCTTTCTTTTCATAAAACCGAACTCTTTCTTTGATAAATGTAGTAATTTTTACAACAATTAGGACTGTTTTAGATTTTGACCTTTTGAACTTTATAGAACCATGAGTTAGATGTACAGTATGCTTGGCTGACTTGCCTTACATTGGCATAGTACTTTTCTTTTCTTTTTTTTAATTCTGAATTATTACCTTAATAAATGACTTATTATCTATAACTTGTGGGATTCTATGCTTTCTTGAACATTTAAATTTCCTTTCAAAAATACTTCTGGAAACCATACTTGAAATGTGCCTGCTATGCTTACAATTTGTGGCTATTGTAATGCAATGTTTGACCACTGTTCTTACAATTTTTGACGCTTTTGTGTTTTGAGGCCTGGTGTCACTTGTTTCTTGCTGATGTTTGACATTTGAACCAGGGTACTTGCAAATTCTGACAATGTATTGACTTTTCTTCATTATATTTGCACATTCAAAAACTTTTCTTTTTGAAAAACTCCTAGTTTATCTCCTTTAAAACAACATCATGCCTTTAGCCACATGTCTAAAACACATCGAATTGTATAATCATGTTATTTGGATTCTTGTTGGTGGTCATTTTAGGCCTAGGGGGCTTTTCTTATGGATTGATGTTGGTGTTAGTGTCACTTTGTTAAATTGTATGGATGATGATCATTGTTGAAACGGTGGTTGCAACTAGCACCTTTTAAATGCTGAATTGTTTTAATATTTTCAACAAATTAGGAACCTGTGCTTACAAAATCTCTGATGTGCTGTAGATTTTGGTCCCTTTTCCTGAATTGTGTGGTCCTATATGCACAAGAATGATGCATTGATGCAGTTGTTCAAACCAATTTACCAAAATATGCCTATAATTTGAAACAAAACTTTTTTCATTGTCATGTTAAAACTAGACATTACTTTTTTTTGACCCTATGGACCTTTGTACATATGTTTTGGACTCTGGGGTACAGGCGAACTATAAATTAATGTGATTAGGCTGTACATAAGAAGGAACATTGCCTTTTGTCGGAATTGACTTTTTTTTTTCATTAGGACCACGGGTTGGATGTGGTAATGACACTGTCTAATTGGTCAAAATGTTAACACCAATAACCAGGACATGCATAAATTCAATACCGTGTCGTTCCGTCCATCGCGCATAACGTGCATTTTGGACCACTAGTTCAATATGCGCCTCCAATCGATGGTCCAATTTACCCAGATAATACATACTAATTATCATTACTTCGCATTTTAGCCTACACTAACATAGGCCCATGTAAAATTCAAAACAGCAAGCTCAGTGCTTAGAGGACTTCTGGATAATAATATTGCGCTGAAACTTAAATTTTCACTTGTTTTCTGTTAACCTTAAAGTATTGTGCTGAGTTTATTTTAATTCATTGCTTCCATACTATACACGCCTTGTTCCCCGAGAATATAGAGCAGCAAGTAGTGTTCATACTTGAGGATAGTCAGGGGTGCGTTCACGTCTAATACGTTCTATATATACTCAAGGAAATATTGAGGGGAATGCTATATATGATGGATCCTGCTTTGGGGAGTTATGTAAAAAATGAAATGAAATTTGTATGACATGACTTTTTTATTCCAATACTCAACATTGACCTCTGTTGCATAGTGGTCGCGCCCAATGATCACAGACAATAAAGTACAAAAAAGCAAGTCAAGTCAGTGGTGAAAATTTGTCAGTCGATGCATCACAGACAGCATATCACAGTCATGCATAACGGTGTCCTGTACATGTCATTATGCACATGATAACTTGGGGATGGATGAACTTCTGCAGATCAGTTTGTTGTGCCTATAAAGCAGGGAAGCCCCACTGGATAGGTCTCCATCCCTGTATTTACACATTAATCTTGAAACCACAGACCATGAAACATTGAACTCTAGTTTAGAGCAGCCCTTGCTTAGGACCAGCCAGCACAATCGCAAGTCCCACAATTTGCCATTTTCTACCATCTAAACGGTAATACCTGTGGTTTCCATGCTGGTCTGTGCTTACACTGGCCAGTGGCACACTTTTCTGACAAATTTTGACACCACACTTTGGCCATTGAAATCAGTGCTCATGGCACAAGAAAAAGGAGCCAATGATGCATGGCATTCAAAACAAAAACAAAACTGATCAGATAACATATTCTAAGAACCTATGTTGCCCTCTACTCATTCCAATAAGGAATTGTAGGTACTTGTACTTTGTAGGCCTATATCATATATGGCATTCCCTAAAATATTTCCATGAGTATAGTAATGCCCGAGTGTAGCGAACTGGACTATGTAGCGACCTCACTCTAGGGTATCCAAAAGTCCTACTCAAAACTTGCCATTATGCATCAGCACCAAAATCAAGAGTAGGAGGGCCTTGAAATGCCGTCGCTAGAGTAACAAGTTTTGAATACTGGGTAGGCCTGCATGTTATCAATACCGACCCAATTGTTTAGTGATCCAATACCCTAAGAAAATATTCATGGGGCGGATTAACCCCCAAAGTGACCCAGGTAAAGGTCAAAAATGAAGAATTTGCCTCTCGTCACATTGATAAAAAAATATACATAAAATATTTTGTCTTGAAAGTTTATAGGGGATTTTTATTCTTGTTTTTGCTCAGAAAAACCTTTTGTATCTTCCCCTGGCCCTCTGCAACTATAATCTAGGCTTATACCTACGGGGCTGTGGTTGGAAGAGCCTGCATGTAACTGGACCTTTCTTTACCCCCCCCCCCCCCAAAAAAAGTGCGGGCTTTAAAGCAGATTTCAATTGAACACTTTGCAAATCCAATTATTCTGTTTCACTTTAGTTGTGAATCATTAACACACCATCTGGTAAAAATGACGTCAAATTTAAATGTCTGAGTGCGGGGCTTCATTTTTATCAGTCCAACATAGGTCTATACCCTATAATCCTAATACATTTTAACCCATTATGGCTACCCCAGGATACCAGGCTATGTTACACGGTATCCCCCACCCACATCTTGACGGTGGAAGGGCAATCGGACATTTTCTCCTAGAGCTGCTTATTAGGCATTCCTTAGTTATAGGCCTATTTTCATGCGCTTTGTACAAAATGGTTTGTAAGCTTTGGCCAAATAGTATTTCATGCACATAAACTACCCCTCATTCCAAACTGTCCCAATAAATAGATAAAAGAAAGGAAAAGAAAAAATAGTGTTGCAGGCCATCATAGGCCTATCAAATATCAATTATTATATTTTCAGGTACCTAATTTAGGCTACACCAAATTTTTAACCTTTTACAAGTCGGCACTGCCTAAAGTTTAATTAAATTGACATACTCCTGACTATAGCCAAAACTCGGATTTTCCTGTTCTGTCAGTGGAAGGTCTTACCCAGCCACTCCATAAGGAGACTGCAAAAGGCTTAAGCCGGCCGCACCCTAAACAACCCGACTGCAAAAGGCTTAAGCCGGCCGCACGCTAAACAACCCGACTGTGGACGACAAGCAGTCTTGCGTGGGGAGAACTGCCGAATGCTTCCTGACTTAAAACTAATCACCGCACACTACTTGACGATTCGCGTTAGATACTCATGAGCTTTATCATTAGTTGTAATAGGCTAATAGTATTTCGGCCTCACCAAGCTTCCGACAAATGTCACTTCGGAATTCGCTGAGCCAACTCCCATTTCCCGGGACATATCTGAAGTGAAGTTGGATTTCTTCTTTCAGTGATATTCAGGAGGACCCATGTATGCGATTCCTGACGCGACATGCGTGAAAGTAGATTGGAAAAGGATAAAATCTTGCAGAAAAGTTTAAATATTCTTTAGAATGAAGTTTTCACTTCATGGTAAAATATATATATTTTCTTGGCTTTATTCCTAACAAGTACTGAGTTCCAAATATAACACCCACCCATCCACCACCCACCCCCACCCCCAACAAAAAAAAGTGTATTCCAGCAATTTATCAAATATTTAATCTCAAAGGGCGATTAAGCCTGTCATCTGCCAGGTTTTAAAAAAAAAAAATTAAAAACGATCATTATAAACCCTAAGAGTCTCAATAAGTTAGAATAAATTATTGCTAGTAAAGAGGGCCTGTAAATCTAGCATATTATTTCATAGTTGCCAACATGAAGAAGGAAAAAAGAGGTAGATTAGTATGAGAGGTGATGCTGGACACGCCGAAGGCGCGCCCTCTGCTAGGGGGTCGGGGGCATGCCCCTCCCCCCTCGGAAAATTTTGAAAATATAGATGCACTGTGGTGCATTTTGGGGCGGGGGATTGGACCACTTTCAGGGTATAAAATAAGCACAAGTCACCTGCCAAATGCTGGTAAAAGATCCTGGTTGGCCACTGCAAATTGCTAAATGACCTGTACACTTAAGAACATGCAAGATTTTTTTTTCTTAAGGAACCTGTGTCATAAGTAAGTTGGCCTTTAATTCTCTCAAAAAGTCAATATGTCAAGTGACCAAAAATACTAATTACAAGAACTGACTTGTATTTACATTGGGGTCTTTGATGATGTTGTAACTTACCACCACCTTTGTATTATAATACACAAATGACTACATGGAGATTAGGCCTATGTAATAATTCTTAAATGAATATCTTACAAATGAATGAGCATAATAGTGTATATGTATTCTGAGAAGAGCAAGACATCACCAAGGCTTTGGTTCAACATATGTGCACGGATTGTACTTTAAAGGAGACAAGCTTACACTTGGTATGCAGGGATGTTCCACTTGAATACACAAGACATGTCACATATTACAGCAGTGTTTCAAGAATTTTCTCTTTGGAATAATTATGGCAGTACATGTATCAACATGACTCTACTGGATTACCAAAATGATTCCACAAATGAGTTAATGGTATACCACTTTGCAACAGCATTGTTTGAAGAGTGGTCTCCCTGCACTATTCATATGTAAAATATCTTTGAAAATGTAAATAGAGATGATAAATGACTGGACAAAAAGTAGCACATCTCAATGAATTTCCCTAATATACTGGATAACACAAACTATCACAACTCAACAATACCTACGCAACTCAACAAAATAATACTAGTAATGGCATATTACATGTACTATGTCAAGTATTTTGGCCTCTGAGATTTTCTATATACTTTGCAGTATGATGAAATCATGTGTGCAATAAAAAAGTTGGGTTTTTTTCATGCAAACAGTACAGAACAAATAAATATACACAAAATGTCACATTGCACTTGCTCTATCCCAAAATAGTTTTTTGTCCTGGCAGGGTATTTGCAATGCAATTGTATCACACTTTTAACAGCTCAAAACAATCAATACATGTGGTTCTTAACCATTATTTTGAGGGAAGATTATTGAATATTAATCTACATTCCATTTAAATTTGAATATGCAACACTAACATGCACTAAATATGACAATGCCAAACAACAAATGCCATGGCATGGCAAAAAGTCGAGGTACACGTCAGGCTGATAATTGATTGCTGTAGCACGGCAATTAATTTATCATGCTGAAAGATGTACAAAATACGGTAGTATGGCTGTTTTACATGGCAAGTGTGCGGTAGACGGTATATCTGCTTCAAAAACGGCAGACTACCGCCCAAGAGTTGGCAACTATGTTATTTTGTACCTTGTAGGCCTACCAGATGCCTGTTTAATATTGTACAAGTGCTGCGCATCTTATCATAATAATATTAATATCTACGAGCCAATACTAATATTATTAAGGCCTCCCGGGAATAGGCCTAGACCTAGTTTGTCACTCACAAATAGCTTGAACCTGCACACATATCATTTGGCATGTTTTTAGTGAATGTATGCAAGAAACGTGTGATATTAATAGTAATTAGTATTGGGGATGTGTGGAATGGTGTTTCATAATAATTACATGGGGGGTAGCCTAGGGTTACACAGTGTTACAAGCGGGAGGGGGTGTAAAAGATAGCCGCAAAGAGCATTATGTAATTTGTGAACTGCCACTGACTAAAAGTTAAAATGATATATAGCGCCATGCCAGCATTTTGGCTACATAGTACAATCTGAATCAAAGGCGTAGGCTGTTTATCTTGCTTCCAGTTCCACACTTCCATGACCAGGCAAATGCTGTGTGCAGGTACCCGGTTGTAGGTAATTGGGAGGGGAATGCGCAGTTGTTGCAACCCAGTCCAGGACCATCATCACAAACCAACTTGTTCAACTCTCGCGACGTTAGTCGTTGCACACTAGACGACGAAACAGTCGCAGACCCGTTGCCGACAGTCGGGTCGTATAGGCTTCCTGTACGGCTTCTTGCAAATATGAGTTCATTACATCTAATCTTCTCCCGTTCTTACTCTAGGCATTGAACATCTAACTCTAATCTACCGTCTTCCAACTTTGTTGGCCTATCGGTATTATTTGTATGGCAATGCTCTGCTGGCAGTTGAGATAAAGACCTAGGTCTGGCTCTTTTTCGACATACATTCCCCTTTTTGAGAGGACACTGAATGGGGTGTAGACTTATCTGTTCTTGCATTTTAATGGGGTGTAGACTTATCTGTTCTTGCATTTTCATTTGAGGTTTTTTCTCTTCTGTCTAGTCTTACCTCATCATGATCAATTAAATGGGGGTCTGCATGGAGTATTTCTGTCCCGATGCAGTAGGATCATTCTGAGACCTGTTAGTGTTGGAATCATAAGGCTGTAAACATATACACTGGTAAAAACATCTTGCAGTGATTACACATTATAAATGCATAAATCTGTTTTTAGGAAGTCAATGACTCCCAACTACCATATGCGTGATTTGCAAAGTTTTAGTAATGCTGGGTGTATCTTTTGCAGGAGAACATTATGGAGTCTACTATGGCTAGGACCTTTTTAGTTGAGAGGTTTTAGATCTAAAAAGCACCTGGCTGCTTGTGTAACTCCCTTATGTGAAGCTGAGTTTCCTGGAGGTCAGAAGGTCCTATTGTGCAGAGAAAACATTTGGAGTCCCTTCTCAGCGCGATGTTCACTGTGTTTCATGTAAAAGGGTCATATATAGACCCATGAATGTCATTTGGCAAAGGTGCTTTAAGCTGCTTTCTAGTTAAAAGCATTGCTTCAAACATTCATATGACTCACTGCGTGTACCCACTGTATCAGTCACTGATTTTTCATTCAGTAATCTACCAGACAGCTCTTGTATACATTCATTCACAACATATGCCCAAACCATAACAGCATGAACGGGGACTCTTTTATTCATGATTATCAGTTCTACTGGCTACTCATTCATACACATCATTATTGAACCTTAAAAGTGTCAGACCATGCAAAGCCAGTTTGGTAGAAAACTAAAGAAATGTGCCTGACAGCAAGATTACACTTCACCGACAGTTAGGAACAACTGTATATAGCAGGCCATCCTTTTCGACTTTGTAAAACAATACTTATTTTGAAACATGTCCAATGTTCTTTAGTGTGTTCGAGAAAAAGAACACATTGATCGTGCTTTTATGAGAGCTTAGTTGATAATGCTGGGCGTATTTTCAAAGTGGAAATTAGAATTGGGTTGACTAAATTGTGCAGGCTACTGAATACATGAATAGCACGGATAACTTTAAAAAGACTGACAAACACTGTTAAGGTATAGCCAAATCAGTCCACTACAATCAATTTGCTGTTCATATTTTCAGAAAAAGTCCAACCGGTGGCCGTCAACATTATACAGGAGAACAGTGAAGCTTAAAGACCCTGAATTATATGAATCATATTGAAGAAAACAAAAGAAAAATTCCGGGGACAGAGGAAAATGTATCGGTTATGAACTGGAAAAAAAACAGTGGCTGCATTAGAACAAAGAAGAATGAAAGGCAGGGAGAGACAAAGAAGGTATTCACGTGCATGAAGAAAGAAACAAGAGAAAAAACTTATACCTGTCGTTCTAAGGGCAACAGATGTAGGCAACCAGAACAAACTGGATGCTGAGGAGAACAAAAGTCTGCTGGCCAAAAACTGGACTTGAATAAGGTCACTATAAGGCCCAAACGTTGGCAAAGTTCCAGAACTAAAGCGCTGAGATAAGCTAATCATACATAGACATGAATGCAAATGGCTGACTGTGACGGTAAGCAGCAACTATCTGCATGAACCTGGCAAATATGGCCCAAAATGCGAACCGCAGATACTTGGGTGAAGTCTCCGTGATTGGCACATGGTAGAATGCATCTCCAAGATCCAGACATGCCGATCCATGGGCAGTAAGGGTGCTGCCACCGAGTGGAAGTCTTCCATCCTGAAGGATAGAATACTTCCACTCGGTGGCAGGAAGTGTTGAGCATTGACAGGTCTACGACCGGGCACCATGTTCCATCCTCCTTGGGGACCAGGAAGAGTTTAAGTTGTGAAAGCTAGGAGGTCCGTGCACCTCAACTGGCTCGGCTCTATGGTGCACTTGCTCCAAAGCATGTGAACTGCTTCTAAGAATGCCGATGCTTTGGGTTCCGTGGTGAGCGGTTTGAGCCACTAGGGTTCTCAACTTAACTGAGGCCTGTTTTGGCCAAAAATGCCAAGTGTATAAAAGTACAGACACATTTGTTTTACATGGATTGTGAAAAAAGTCAAGCATTGACTCATCGAGTCACTCTCCATGGTACAGATGTTGGCGTATACTTCCTACCTTGTCTGTGGTGGAGGAAAAAGAATAACTCAGAGAAAACCACCATGCACAATTAAAGTGGTAGGAACTTTCTCCACATGCTTCTCAGGATGAGAATCGCACCCGGGTCACAGAGGTGACAGGCCAGCATCTTACTTCCTTCTGGAAAGTACAGCAACTGGCAGGACTGCACTTGGTCACTAACCAGGCTCTGAATGAGTGCTTGAAGATGATCAAAGCCCATCAGCAGAGCAAGAGTCGTGTGCATGGCTGCAGAAGGTTGCTCTGTGGCCCTCATGGTCGCCAATGTGCTCAGCCCTTCAGAGTGTAAACAGCGTGGTGGTGGACCCATCCGTGTCACCATGCCTGGCTCTGGGGTAACAAGAACTTCCCTGGAATCACTGCAAACTCAAACACCGCCTCCACCAGCTCAGCCCACATGGGGCTAGGGAGGGGAGGTTATGGTGGACCGTGTGTGGTGGTCTCAGTGGCCACCAAAAAGATGCTGCTGGGTCTCCAAAAGACTAGTATTAAGGGCCACAGCTGTCACCATCTGAGAAATCTGTTGGGGGGGGAGGGCTGGAGAGGATCTCAGTGCCAAGAGAAAACCCGCTCAAGGCGAAAGCAGGGAGCTGCTCTGCTGACACAGTCTGTTCCAACTTAGCTGCAGTGACAGCGGGAGTGGAAGAAGACAAAGTTTCGAACCTTAAAGGACAACACTGCTGCATTAGTTTCCCGGACCTTCCGGATTTATGATCCAAGGTTCCGGAATACGGGAATGGAAACCCAAAGGTCCCCATTCTTGGAAACTCTTTACAGGCGCCGCAGCCACCATTGACTCAGAGATCTAGTGGTGGGAGGGGCCTCAAGGGTCTCAGTGCCAAGAGTGCACAAAATCGTATAATATTATGAATATCGTGATCAAAAGTGTAAGCTTTTATCAATTTTGTCCACCAAATTAAAAATTGTGATCTTCAAAATTGTTAAACATATCAATTTCGTCCACGCCATCGTTAAGTTTATTTATTCTGTCCACAGCATCCTTAAATTTACCAATTTCGTCCACAGATTTGTGTAAGGTTTTGAATTTCGTCCAGAAAATCTTAAAAGCTTTCCAATTTCGTCCACACAATCCTATTTTTTTTGATAAAATGTTGTACACAAAATCAAAAAACATGTAACGTGTTCCATGTTCTCGAATTTTGTGCACGAAATTGATAGAACATTTCACATTATCCATAGCTTGCTCGATTTCGTGCACACAATTATAAGAATATAACAGTTTTGTACACGGAAATCTAAAGATAATACCATTCTGTCTACATAATCGTTAAGATTATCAATTTTTTACACGAAATCACAAAAACTACTTCAGTTTTGTCCTTAAAATTCTCAGAACGCACTAAAATTTAGACTAGTAGTGCCTTGTAGGGCAGAAATAAATACCTTATAGCTACAAGAAAAACGTATTTGTGATCAGTCAAGTTAAAACAGTCTTATATCCAGAGTCCTTCCATCGGTTTGTGCATGTATAGGCCTACATGTACGAATGGACAGCATGGAGATTTTGTGATCCATAATGGCTTGCACAAGTTTATCTGTACACTTGGTAATGCATTTTATTCTTGAAAGGCAGGTGAACTACAGTCTTAATTAGTAAAATAAAACACTAGTATACAGACAATATCAAATTACAATCTGGCACCAAGTACAAATGGGGCGTACGTATAGATTTAAAATGTTAAATTTCATGGCGAAAATTTTGTATAGTATATATATATATATATAAATATATATACATACATACATACATACATATCATCAATAACTTTGGCCTACTTCCTCGGATCATGACCCCATTAAATAGACATTTAACCATGACTCGAATTAAGAATTACCGAGTAATTTGTGCTATGTGGACTCTGAAACCACATACCTTTTCCTGAATGGCATCACCGCCAAAAGTTTATATATATATATATATATATATATATATATATATACACATATATATATACATATATATATATATATATATATATATATATATATACATATACACATATATATATATATACACATATATATATATATATATATATATATATATATATACATATATACACATACATATATGTATATGTATATTGACAAATCGAAGTTGTGCACAATCACACAGACGCCTGGGGCCCACTTGTCGTTACATCGGAATTACGTTGTATACTTCGGGTGAAAGCTGTGAAGCTAATGCGCAGTGAGACAGGCAACTTTGGATCGCAATTACCCATTTAATTTTTTCACAAGTACATTAAACCTATATGTTTTCTGACTACCACATATCCATAGATTTGTATCCATAGGGCTTTTTTGCAGGATGGGAATTCTTTCTGACTTAGTAGGATTTTCACATTTTTCGCGCAGAAGTCACACAAAATTGTTTGGTTTTTTCCAGTTGAAATCAAAAGAAATTTAAAATGAATATATCGATGTCCAGGATCGAATTCAATGGTTAGTCCTGAAATAGCATAAAAAAGTTATAATTTTTGTTTTATTTAGTCGTAACATGTTCATTTTCCTTCTATAAATTGCTCCAAAAGTCACGGAAGGGCTTGTCAGAAAAAAAAATACTGGGATTCGTTCCTGGATATGATATTTTTCTTTTAATGTCCGTTGATTTTAATGTGATAGAGCAATTCGTACATTTGTGAGGCGAGATACAAATTGTAGAGGTTGAACAAAAAACAGTTCCGAGAAAATCGCATTGAAAGAAAAAGTTGCCAATTCTTACACATATATACATGCGCATGTTTGAATGGTCTGCCTTAAGAAGATCTCCGTGGAAATTGTGTATTAGCTGCTGTTTATCTTCCATATTTGCTCTAAACTTGGGATAACTGTTTTCTGGATACTTTTGTGCTGACCTAGAGGTGGCTGAAGTAGCTATATTGGATAGATTACCGAATTCTGGACGTTTTCTGTGTGGTACTGGAACACAGATTTGGCGCCAAACCAGTCTTCTAGTGGGCAACAATTGGCGACAATAGGCGTCACTGACAGGTAAACATGTCACAATCTCAATCCAGTGAGAGTAATTCAGAGACTAATGGGGATAAGAAACTCATGGAACTTTTCAAGACCCCCAAGCAAACCATTGAAAATCTAGCATCAAGAGCTATGAGGACTGTCCGTTCTGTAGGAGCCAGCATACAGAACGCAACACATAGAAAAAGGGTACCTAGCAGTGGTTCTGAAGGTACAGCTTTCAATTTAACTCTTATCACCCCTGAGAGAGATTGCTAGTGGTTTGAGTGCTAACGATAATAATGTTGACAATATTCCAGCCAGCCCAGTGCAGTTACCTACGCAGGCAAGGTATAGTCAAGTAGTCCTGGAAAGCTCTAGTCCTGTACATGTAGTTAATCCTGTAATGAACAGCCTTGACGAGACTGTATTGACAGAGTCTCAGCAATCGATTACGTGTGTGAAAAAAGACACTAGCAGAAAAGAGTTACGAAGGAGCCAACGTAGCAAAGCAGGCAAAGGTAAAGCAAACTGTGGTGAGCACTCTCACAAAGAAAAATCACAACCTGGTCCTGCGAGGAATGGATCTGTAGACAGTCAAGAGACTGTTAATGTTTTAACGGAGTCTCAGAAATCCAAAAAGAAAAGCAAGAAAAAGAGCTCTAAATCCGCAAACAAAAGCTCTGACAAGGTGCAAAAAACCAAGCCAAAGTCATCTGAGGTCAAACACTGCACCGTAAATTGTGTACACAAAGGGGAACAAAAAGACTCCATGACCCAGTGTGTGACCTGTATGGTATGGTTTCATGACCAATGCGTGGGACTGAATGGGTTAACCTTTGGCCCATTATGGAACTGTGAGAAGTGTCGTGCCCTTCCTAGCAAAGTTGACTCATTGTGCCAGGAAGTTACGAAGTTGTCTAAAGTTCTAGAATCCCTACAAAAGACAACCGTTGACTTAACCAAGCAGCTTGCCGCCAAAATAGCGGAATGTGCGGAGTACCAAAAGGAAAACCTTGCCCTGAGAAACAGATTGAAGGTTAATCCCCCACCCGGGGAGGGTATTAGTCAACAGCAGGCCCCTGCTGTCAGTGACACTGCAGACAGGCAGCCGTCGGACACTAAGTTGCTGCTTGGTAGCTCCATGATACGTGATGTAGATGCCTCTAAGCTTATGGACACTAAGGTACGGTCTATATCTGGTGGGTGTGTAAATGACATACACAAACAGCTAACCAGTATTAACGAGACTTTTGCTAATATAGCTCTGGTTGTTGGTACAAATGACTGTAGTAATGGTTGGAAACAACCACAAGATATCATAGATGATTACAAGCTACTGATAAAAGGTGTTTACATTGCTTGTAGCGGAGGTCAGGTTACTGTATCTAGCATATGCCCAATGGTTAATATGAGCGGAGCTATGAGTGAAAAAATCACAATGGTCAATGAAGGGCTGCAGATACTCTGTGAGGATGAAAACTGTGTTTTTGTAAACCAAGATTCCTGGTTTAAAGTTCAAAATGGTGAAGTGAACGTAAGTCTGTTTTGTGATGATGGTTTACACTTGAATGCCCAGGGTACAAACATACTTGTCAGCAACTTAGGACTTGAGTTACAAGCTGGGGCTAAAAGTGTAGTTAAGCCACGAAACAATAAGTATAAGTATATGCAAAACACCAAGCAACAAGGTACTACTCAACAATCAAATAATGTAAACACCAATAGACGTAATAACGTCTATAACAACAAGAGTGGTAACAATAAAAGTCGCGAAAATACTCGCAGCCCAAGAACAGGAAACTCTAACAGCCCACTAGTGTATGGTAGCACACGTAAAGGTATGCACTCCCATCAGTATCAACATAACGGTTCTAGGTACCGTTTGTTGGAGGAAAAACAAAGCCCTAGGTGTTTCTTCTGTGGGGTACCCGGCCATACCAAATCTGTATGCAGATTTGGTACCAAGGTTACTTGCAGAGGATGCGGACGCAAAGGCCATAAGATTAAATACTGCAGGTCCACTTAGAGGACAGGCAAAGATGTAATTGCCAGAAAAGTCAGTTGCCATGCCAAAACAAAACGTCGCCACCATAGGGGTAGTAAAAAATGTACATCTGGTGTTAATAGTTTTTCGATTGCATATTGCAATGTACAGAACCTTGGGGCCGCTAAACGTAGCGAGCTCAGTCATCTTTTACTTAAAGAAAAGTTCTCTATTTTTTGCATGTGTGAAACATTTCATCAAGATTATGGTATATTCCATAACTTGCACACTGACTACGTGTGGATTGGCAAAGCTAGACATGATGACAATAAAAAGTCAGGTGGAGGTCTAGGGTTTCTATTGAACACTGATATAACGATATGTGATGACGATATGTTAAACAGTCGTATGGATGCCTTTGAACGTCTGTGGATTTCCGTAAAATTAAATAACAACACAAAAGGCACGGCCATTGGTCTTGTTTATTTTCCTAACGATGGTGTAGATCCAAAGGCGAGTGAAATTTTAGCCAATGAACTTACTGAAAATATCAGTACTTTGAAAGCCCAGGGCTTTGAATGTATATTAATGGGAGATTTTAATGGTTCTCTGCCAGCTTTTAGACCTACTAGGAAACGTAGTCCAAATGGAGACTTACTCGTTAACTTAGTTGAAACTTCAGGTATGACAGTTTTAAATGGATCCCAGAAATGCACAGGTACATACACTTGGCAACGAGGGCCACTTAAATCTGTTATTGATTACGCGCTGATTACTGATGGTATTGTCCATGATATAGCATATGTTACTATAGACGAAATTGGATTGTATGATATAGGCAGTGACCATAACACCCTTTGTATTCATGGTAAAATCAATGGAAACAAAAACGCTAGTAGGGAGACGCCCCCAGTTCCACAATATACGAAATGGGACATAGGAAAGAAAGTTAACTGGAGTGTTTTCGAAAGGGCGTTAAGTACACGCCTGCAAACATGGGACTGTTTTTCTTTTGATTCTGTTAATGACGCATGGTCCTCTTTAAGAAATACGTTGATTGAAGTTGGCGAGTTTGTGATTGGCAAAAAAAACTGTCAAAAGTCAACATAATCAGCTGCAAGATAAGGAAATAGGAAAGCTCATAAAAAGTCGGCAGGTGGCTAACAGGTTTTATAGATATTGGTCTAAAAGAGATAACAGTCAAAATTTGGATTTATTGCAGGACTTTTGGGAAGAATATCTAAAACGTAAACATGAAATTCAAGAGAAAATAAGAATCAAAAGAGTTAATAATAAAATCAAAGTGATTGTAGCCAATTCTTCTAAAGGTGCTAAAAATTCAAGAGCATACTGGCGAATGCTTAAGCGCCTGAACGGTAACAACAAATTTCCCATCAGAATCACTGATCCTAAAGACAGTTCTCGTGCCATTGAAGATCCAAAAGCAATATGTAAAGTTTTAGGTGAATACTGGTCAAGCATTGGTACAAATACAAGTATTACGAGTAATACGAAACAGTTTCATATGAATAATGACAGTTCTGCGGTTGATAAACTATTAAATTATTGTGGGGAAACGAAAGGTCTAACTGATGTTGTTATAGATCATGACAAGGTGAACTTTGCTATTAGAAAACTAAAGAATGGGAAAGCTTGTGGCATCGACAACATACCCAATGAGTTCCTAAAAAATGGAGGGCGTACACTTGTCACGGCCTTAGTGGATTTGTTTAATCTGTGTAAATTATTGGAAAGTTACCCTGATGAATGGTTTCGGGGATACGTGAAGCCCATTCATAAAGGTGGTAGTAAAGAATCACTTTGCAATTATCGTGGTATTACCATTACTTCTAATGTATACAAGGTCTTTACATCAGTAATTGAGAAACAGTTCATGTCTTTTCTTGAGGAACACGGAATTCTGGGAGAGCTACACGGAGCATATAGAAAAGACAGAAGATTAGAAGATCATTTTTTCATACTGAAGGGACTCTGTAATCTTAGAAAGCAAAGTAAATTAAAGACCTGGTTGGCATTTCTAGATATATCCAAAGCATTTGATACTGTTAATAGAGATAAATTGTTTTTGAAATTATGGGAAAAGGGGATCCAAGGGAAAGCTTGGCGTCTTATTCAAAATCTTTACGGTAAAGTTGAAAATAAAGTGATTTTTGGACCTTTCGAAAGTTCTTGGTTTGACGTAATCAACGGAGTGAAACAAGGATGTATCCTCTCCCCTTCCCTGTTCTCTTTGGTTATGACTGATTTGGTAGACATGCTTATGAATAAGAACCTGGGTATATGTTATAAACACTTACGTATTCCGTCCCTACTTTATGCTGACGACATTGCTCTCATTGCAGAGGACGAAAAACAACTAGAAAGCATGTTAAATGTTGCTGCTAATTTTGTGCAAAAATGGAATATGTCTTTTAACCAGGATAAATCTAAAGTTATGAGTATAGGCAAACGCACTAATTCTACCAGAAAATGGATGATTGGTAATTTACCTATTGAAGAATGTAATATGTATAAATATCTTGGAATTATGTTCTCAAAATCACTATCAGATGGTCCACATGTTAATACTTGTCTTACCACTAAAGCTTCTCGTTTGAGAGGGTATTTGTGTAGTATTTTGTCTGCCCATGACAATGTCAATAGAGTAAATTTCGGTGACAGCATCTGGAAAAGTGTTATCCTGCCGTCTATTATGCATGGTTGTGCTGTGTGGCTAAACAATACAAAGAAAGCGACTGACGCACTTAAGTCAATTCAATACACAATGGCTAAAGCTATTTTACAGTTACGCTCGTCCCCGGCAGCGGTCGCCACATTGGGAGAGCTAGGTTGGCTACCACTTCAATTGACTTTAGATAAAGCAAGAATTAAGTATTTTCATCGTATGAAATTTGATGTACCCGAAACAAGACTATGTAAGTTGATTTTTAATGACATGTGTGAAGAATATAGAAACACAGGAGTATGTACTATTTGGCCCTATGTTACTGAAATCAGACAAATCTTTAATAACGCCGGAATTGACCGTGCATTTTCATCCCACAGTGATGGGTGGCTTGATAGTTTTAATAAACGGGCAATAGAAAGTTACACGGTAGAATTTTTTCAGGAAATAGACGATAAGAGATCTCTTTACTGATATAGGGCCCTGAAAAGATCTACATGGCGTGGCGATTATCTGTTCACGACAGACAAATTTAATGGCGCCCGCCTAAAATTCATGGCACGTACAGGGTGTTTGGGCTTGGGAGAGGATAGAGAAAGGTGGGGCATGTCAGATACAGCATGTAATACCTGTGAATGTAACGATGATGATCTTTTTCACTTCATGTTTTTATGGCCTGGTTTAAACTCTTTTAGATTGAAGTCGTTCAAGCAATTGGAACAGTCACTGAATGATATTGATTTTAGTTATGTGTGGCAAAGTTTTATGGCGTCATCCCTGTACAGAAAGTTGAACTTCCTTCTTGGAGACGAAGGTTTTAGTTTTGGCGACGAAGTTGGGTTTTTATTTGATTGTATATGTAAAAGATTTTTAGTGGAGGCATGGCGCTTTAGGAGGGAATCCTCCAATTCCTGACTGTTCTGTATATGTATACAAGATTTAAATTCTTCTTGCACACTATGTATATATGTATATATGGACGCACCGTGGGTTTGCCCCGGACCACTGGTGCCCCCGATGTAAAGGGGTAGTTTTTCCGCAATAAATTATTATTATTTATTATTATTATTACACATTTATGGCTATAATATGACATACTCGTTTCTTGTTTTAATTATTGTGTGAAATAAACTTGTAGCTTTACCTCTGTGATGTTGTCATTAAACAAAAGTATATTTTGTGGCTTGCTTGGCTTGTTTGGGTGTGGGTTCACATGCGGTTTT
>OZ026615.1:48853215-48883215 GCA_964020975.1 Hermodice carunculata | reverse complement strand
CCATATTTGGGGACCAGTAAGTGGATTGTGCTAATTTGTTTTTACATCAACAGAGAATTTCAAAGTAATCAGAACAATGGTAGTGATTTGTCTGAACTGGCCCATTCTTCTCTCCGCGGCTAATGGTTTCCTGTGAGTGACCCTTGTCAATGGCTCAATTGGTTTCCAGGGGTCATGGACTAATGACTGTGCAAACAATGACATGGTTCATTATCATGTCCATGCAAACAAACCCATGTGCCCGGCACTGCTTAAACTTTTCAGTGTAAACAAAAGTTTTGAGATCAGTTATCTCGTATAATATTTATATTCACGCATCTGAGTTTTTGGGAGCATGTAGTTTAAGTATCGGACTATCCAAAAATATGAAAAAGTGATTAGAGGTTATCCAAAGGTGTTGGCTTCATATCTTCCGCATTAGGTTGTCCAGCTGCTGCTCGGTTAGTGCCTTCAAGCCGTTCATTTTTTATTTACGGATACGCCGAAGATTTTGACACCCACCCACCCACCCACACAGAAAAATAAAATTAAGTGTGATTGAATTATTATTTATTATCATCATCATCATCATCATCATCATCATCATCATTATCCGCCGATGAGCGAAACGGCACTTTTATTTTTTCCGCCGATCTTCCATGTATGTATGGTTAAAATTCGTGTCCAGATAGGCATACATATGTACAAAAAAAACTGCAATATGTGACTGTTACGACATGTGATTGATTTCCACAGTGTCAAATCTTATTATTTGGCTTATTTTACAAGTTACTTCCAATTAGCGGTTAGTTTTATTGAACGCAAAACTAATATATTTTGGATAAAAACAATGCTTCTGATGTGCAAATGGAGACCGGGCACTTAGAGGCGGGGGGGGGGAGGAGGGCTGAAGGAAAGCTAGCTCTCTCTCTCTCTCTCTCTCTCTCTCTCTCTCTCTCTCTCTCTCTCTCTCTCTCTCTCTCTCTCACACACACACACACACACACACACACACAAACACACACACACAGAAAGTACGATCGATGAGTGTAGGGGAATATACCAAGGACCAGGGGCCCATCACAGCTGTGACCGAGTGTGTGGTGGACCCTTTGCCACGGCTCTGGTCCTGGAAAACATGACAGCACAACTTGATCGTGAGTTCAATTTTTTATTGCCGTGGTTTCCTCCGCCTCATCTCCCTCTCTACTCCCACAGGAGTAGTAGAAGCAATTTTACCGCTGCTTTTACTTTGTTTTGTCAATTTTCAACCGTGAAAGTGCTACCAAAAAATACCCACACAAAAAAAAAGAACATCGTGCAAGATACATTTGCCTACTTGAAAATACCACATTTTGTCGATCACATGAGCCCAAGTCGCACGCTATTTCTTTAGGTATTATGTTTTTCTAGGAATGCCAAATATTACAAAAATTGCGTCGGAAAAAAATTAATTACTTGGCAGAGACAATGAATGTCAACAAAAAATAATGTGGCTCTTAAGAGTTAAGTCTGTCTCTGCCAAGGAGAACGAAAAAGAGAATGGAATTAACCTAAAAGACTTGTCAATGCCTGTATTAATTCTTTCCATAGAATATACTTGTCGCCACATCCACGTAGTAGTAGTAGTAGTAGTAGTAGTAGTAGTAGTAGTAGTAGTAGTAGTAGTAGTAGTAACCCTTATTACGCTTACCTTTCCCAAGGCCCCCTTGCGCGCGCCACTCAATCAACCCTTCACACACGTGTATGCAGGGACGTGTCTTAAGTGCATTTCTTACAGCGGCCACTACTGAGTTGGGGGATTTGCAGCCTCCTCGCCGATGACATAATCAGGCACAGGTAACCCAAACATGTCTTTGAACAGTAAAGTGGTCACTGCATGTGAAGAGCCAGGGATGAATCACTTTGGATCGGCCGGGAGTTGAACCCCGTGCCCCTCGCACGCACACACACACACACACACACACAAAAGCGAGGACCGTAACCACTATAGGCCACGGCGGCCCTCGTGGAATCAGAAGAACTGAAAATTTGTCTGGAGAGATATTAATATATTTTAAAATGCACCTGTCAAAATGCTCATCTGGTTAAAAAAAAAAACAACATACATATACCAATTTAAATGTTGACTTCTGCAAAATGTTTCAGTCAATATCTTAAATGATGTCCTAAAACTACCAAGGTTTAACACTACCAGAAAGCATTACTAACTTTGTAAATTTTTCAATTTTTATTCTTTCCTCCAACTTCAAAAACTTGCTTCAAAAAATAGTAAAAAGTGAGTAGACCAGTTTTATTTTTTACTTTTATCTCGACCACCGCTCCACAGAAGCAGCCAAAAAAATAAATAATAAACCAAGCACTCATCCCCCATGCTCAATTTACATGCAAAACGTTGCTGTATGGACCCATCAATTGTCCTAAACAAGTAAAATCAAAGATTTATGATGCTGTTATCGCCTACGTCAAAGACACAAATCGGTTTCCTTAATAACTGTCACGGGAACAATTCTGTTTAGCTAGGCATACCATACCTATCTGTCCTGTCAAATTGATGTCAACTTCTCTTTGTATGTCCTTGTACATGTATTGTCCTGTTATACCTGTATTTGCACCCTCTCTTCACTGGATTGTACTTTACAGCTTTTCTTCTTCTTTTTTTTCGCGAGAGGGGTTCATATAGGCTTTGCCTGCTCCCCAATCGTTTTTGGAAATAAAATATGTTTAAACCAAACCAAGCAATAAAAGATAAAAGCCTTATCTATATATTCAAGGTCACAGTACTATGGGCAGGGCCAGAATCAAGGGATGCCAACGACCTTTAGCCAATATTGTACAATACAAACAGACTTTGTGTATCTTTTTAAATTACATAATCAATTCGTAACTTAATTTGAACTGAATTTTAAGATTTGCCATTATACAAAGGCCTCGAAAAGTTATCAATATGTTTGCATGATGCTGAGCTCTATGGGTAACACTGCATTATTATTCAAGGTGCAACTTTTTACAGTCACATGACATGTTAAAGATTCAGCTCAAAAACACATATGGAGTCGCCGATTTTTTTATAAGGCTACTATAACGCCAACTTTTGAGTTCTTGTTTGGTATTTTCTTTGAGAAAACGTGACAAAGATTACTTGGTCATGTGACCATAGCGCTGCACATTTCAATCCTTTTGATATTTTCAAAAATTAGAGTTGCAGTCCAACTTCTGTCTGTGAGTCATTGATTGCTGCGCAACTAATAAATCTTAGCAAAAGTCGTAGCATTTTAAAAATATGTTTCACACACCCAATATTGAATATTTTATGAACCACAAGAAGTCCTGTTGACATGTTATTGACCTTGTGCACCTCATGAATATTTAACAAAATCCAACTTTGTCGAATCATAAAATAAGGGCTATTTCAAATATTTAGTCTCCAATCTCAAAACTATAAGAGATAGATGGGCAATTCCAATTTCTACCTGTAGCTAGGTGCGTATGTTATTGACCATTCCGCACCTAATGGACATCAAACAACACACTCAACATTTTTAATTGTGCTGTTTAGTGGCATTTCAAATTTGAGATTTGGAATATCTTCGTATATTCGAAGAATATAGACCCTCGATGTGATTCCAAGTTTTACTGATGGTTCCAACTTTTTAGTCACACCGGCGGATTTGTCGCCAACTGAATAGTATATTATTCAGTTACTACCATATTCAGTCGTGTAAACCATCAATTAATATTGGTGGAATAGGAACAAGCAAAATTGCAGGGGGGTGATGTTTCCATCCTAAAGAGATAATTTTAGTTTGTAGGGCTTAAATTGAGCTTGCCTCCAAAGCAGACCCAAGCTGCGTATTTTGTCTTCTCTGCTGCAAGTGTAGTAACACGTCACTTTACAGGAAAAAATTGAGCATTCGTGCTACAAATTATGTTGGCTGTTGCTATTGTATCAGAAACGCAACAAGTAGTCGAGGAAAGAGGACAACAAATGAGAGAGAGAGAGAGAGAGAGAGAGAGAGAGAGAGAGAGAGAGAGAGAGAGAGAGAGAGAGAGAGAGAGAGAGAGAGAGAGAGAGAGAGAGAGAGAGAGAGAGAGAGAGAGAGAGAGAGAGAGAGAGAGAGAGAGAGAGAGAGAGAAGAAGGGTCAATTTTATTAATTTTGACTTCTGACAACAGAGGGCGGCGGGCGTTGCACCTGGGCGATATTGGGACTTTTTATACGTCACAGAGGCAAGGAAACATTGCACTGTTCCCGGTGTTGCAGCATTCATCATCATGTCTTCGCAGCAGTTTGAAGATCATGAGGATGATTTCAGGACATTGTATGATGACCTGAAGGAAAAGCTTAGTGAAAGAGTGCCAAAAGTAACAGGAGGTATGCTTACGGTGCCCAATTTCTTGATTTCCGTCACATCAGGTTGTTTTGAATGTCCATTGCCTGTCACATGACCATCACGACTCACGTTGTGAATTTGTGGCCTATTTTTGTAGAATACTAGTGGGGAAACCTTGGAAAGAGAACCATACGGAATAAAGGGCAAAACACAATTGGGCTTTATTCCGCAAAACCACGTTGTGTATTCCGTATGACTATAATAACGGATCCGTAATGACGATTACAATAAGCTTTATTGTTAGTGTTACTGTACATAAACTGACGCTCACTTGCCTACTGTTCTTTTTCCCCCCCGCGTTTGGGTTGTCGTTAATCCACGGTATAATTTAACAGAACACCCATCAAATTCCATCTTGTTCAGGTGGCACCACTAAATTGAATTTCCCATAGGTGGCCATTATAACACATCCTGGCGTATCTGAGAGTAAGAGCTTTAACTTTAATGAAGACCATGCTCACCAATTAAGTTCAAGTCTGACTTACAAAATAAGAGACATTAACATATATGATGAACACCAAACTTTTGACTTTGCCCCACCTAAATGCAGTCATGTTCGATTTTCACTTGTCCGCACCCAATATCACCTTTAAATTTCTGACCACCCCGGAAAAAAATTATGCCGAAAATTGATAATTCAAATCACTCTAGTTTGTGAAGGCAAAATCTGAATTAAAATTATATGTAACGGATTTTAGCCCACCGCAAATTCCACCACTCTGGTCAAGCCATATCCTACAGTGCTGGTCATTAGACATTATGCCTTTGTGCTGCCCCCTTTTCCAATTTAGGGGTGCAACCTTCATGCAGTCCTTTCATGGAGGTGTTATTCCGCCAGCGGCCAAGATCAGATTTTTCAGATTCAGATTCAGATTGCCTTTATTCAACCAATAAAATTCATATTACAAAAAATTGCAAAAGAAAGTTCTAAGATGGATAACATGTAGTAAATATAATGCCCACACCGATCCACTGTTTAAAGAGTTAAAATTACTGAAAGTAAATGACATCTTTACTCAAGTGAAGCTAAAATTTTATGATAAATTCACAAATAAAAACCTTCCAAGCAAACTTTTATCACTTCCCTTTAAACCAAGGCAAGACGCCCACAGTCATAGTACAAGAGGGAGTGGTAAATTGTTTTTAAATAGAGTCAATACTACTCTAGCTAAACAAAGCTTGAAATATGACATCCCTGTGGTAGTAAATAGTACTGCAAAAAATATCACAGATAAATTTCACACTCACAGCTTACAGGGTTTTGGTATCTATGTTAAAAATGAATTTTTAAGGAGCTACCAATTTGTATGCTCAAGATTAACTGTTGTGTGTGTCAGAGAAATAATTAATAATTGCAACTTTATCTCATAGTATGTACCACATATGTATGTAATTACTAATTTCAATGGAAAGAGTCTGTACAGACAAGGGTGTGCAAAACCAAGAACTCAAATTTTATATAAAAGGACGTGGCAACTGAACCAGGTCAGATTTCAGCTGTTGAAGCATGAACCTACTATCTGATAGTAGGTCCATGGTTGAAGCAACTACAGAGCCGGGCCTGGCACTGCAGACAATACATACACAGGAAAGCTGGATCCGGTAGTCGACCCAATACTATGAGAAATCACTGGAATGCCAGGCCTGGTATCGCAGCCAAAATACAGTATAAGGGCCGGGTGGGGTACTTTAATGAATACATACAGATTAAAGCATAACTATTAGGTTTATTCGGTCCCAGATTTGGGCTCATATTACGCACCATCCCTAACCCTGACCCCGGCCTAACCTGTGTGCTTCAAAAATTTGCATTTTGAAATGCTGTAGAAGGAGTGTCGTGAGATGATCATGACGTCATGATGAAAGCCAATCACAGGCCTCCCGGTTCTGTAAACACTGCGTATATAAAAATCACGCAAAGTCGAAGGCTTTAATATAGGACATGCATTTTAATTTCCCACCAAGATCTTACAGTGGCGACATTCCTGCTTTGTGTCACTGGAGCATTGAAGGGTGTGTCCAAGGTGTCATATCATGAAGATTAGAACTGTCCCATCATTATCAAGCTCAGTATGCATTTTGAGAATATAACTGACTTTTGAATACTTAATTATTTCCAATTCACAAGGTTTGCAAGTGAAAGATGATTTGAAACCAGAATCTGGCTGCACCGTGTGTACACACGGATACTTCCTTGCTAAGATGATACAGGCCAAAGCAGCACCTATTACTGATATGATAGAATTTTGCAAATTGGTTTTAGTGCTGATTTGCTACACATATATCATGTACATGTAGAAACACATCTACCATTGATACAATCTTGCAACCACTCTACATGCAATAGATGCATATTTTGTTTTGGCACCTAGTGTGCAGGTATTGTCGAAGCCTCACCAGTCGGGCTTCCCTAGGCAGATCACAGGATTCATGCATGCTATGGTATTCTTCACTTGGTTTAAACATGCTGTAAAACCTGTGAAACCCAAATGCCCCAGGGACCAAAATAAAATGTTTGGGTTTTGTAGGTGTTCAACTTTTGGAGGTTGGGGGGGGGGGGGTATACTGAAAGGGACTGCCATGACAGGATGTTATACATGTATCGTGTATGTATGTTTACCCTCAGTAAAGACTTCTCAAGTGTTTATACAGCTTATACATCCTATTTATTTACATTTATTTCCACATCTACTATTAAACTTGAACAAATTAAATAAGAAAAGGGTCCTTCATTCACTGAAAAATAAGAGATATACACACTGCATTGTAAACATGACATCAATACTTGTTGAATTCAGCTGAATCTTTGGTGAGTTCATATTTTTCTTCTAATGTCAACACATGCAATTTCTTTTTTGCTGCCATTTCTTCACATCCACATGCAGGTTAAATTTCACAAAACCAAGAGCAGTCTACTGCCTCAGGAAATCCTGATGCAAATTCCAATTTAATGCATTCATGCTTGTACTTGGTAAATGAAATCTAGTAATTTTTGCTATGCAATATCTCTTTTGCCATGACTTATCATTGCCCAGACAGCAAGTTGGGATCATCTGGCTGTACCACGGCTGCACTACTGCTGACGGTAGGGTTCTGGGCGTCCCCTCGTGTGTAAGGCTGAGTAACCATTTGCTCTGCTGCATCAGCTTTTCTTATTAATTCTTCTTTATCCTCACCAGACCAGGTACATGAAAACGCAATTCAGACTTCTGGAATCACTATACTCTGCTGTATCTGCCATGACACTTGGCAAACTGAAGGCACTCTGGCTTATAACACATACATCATGGCCAGTGGGTTGTGTTTGTGATGTCACTAACACTTTCCCACATCGGGTCATAATTGGCCAAAATTCCCACACTTTCATGTCACAAATGTGGCACACTTTTGGAGTGGGGGGGGGGGAAACACTCTAAAAATGAAATTTAACATTTTGGTTTTCAGATGTCCACCACCCGAAACATCAACTTTCTAATTTATGGTAACCATTCAATCAAGCTGACCTTAAAGGTAGTTTCTAAAGAGACAGACTAATATGTCGCATGAATAATGACAGCACCTTTGGTAAGACATTGGTGTGCATAATATAATACATTGATTCAGGGTATATTAATATCTCTACAGAGGCACGGAAGAGACTTATCCGAGGTATGGAGAGGGGAATTGAAGATGCGCATTTACTGGTAAGGAGTGTTGAGTTACTGAATGTTTGCAACATTTGCTCTTCTGACAAGTGCGCTTTCAAGTGAAATTGATGCTATATGCTTAAGGTGTACAGAACCTCAAAGTTCAATTGCAAAACCAATTTTTCAGTTCACTGACCCGGCCAAAGGCTGCCCCATCATTGAGCTGTACTTTTTCCATAATGATTTGGTCACATGATTAAACCAGATTTTCAGCATGATTTTCTGCATAGAATAAGATGTGCTTCAAGATCAAGGCTTACCAATTTGCATGTCCTCTGGTCAAGGATAAGTACAATTTGATGGGGGGCAAATAAAATTTGTAAAAATTAACATGTTAAAGATAATAGCACATGTCCCCAGACAAGTAGACTTCGGAGAGAATTGTCTTGCCCTGAAGATATTTCTTCAATCAGTTTTGCAAAGCAAGTGAATAAAGGCATATACTCAAAAAATATTTAGATGCCTGTTTATAATGATAGGCCTGCTTAAAAGACGACTTCATCTTATCCAGACACCAGGAATATATATACATGTAGTTTGATTCCTTGCCACCTGCAGTGCACTACATTTTTGCCTTGTGTACAGTCAATGGCAGTATTGCACAGTAACTTTGTTGTGCATGGATTGTGCTATGCAGAAAAACAAAAGCATATTGAAGGCGGTGTAAACTTCACATGTGCCACTCCAGCCTTTCTTCCTGGATAAAATTCAACATGAGCAGACAAGTTGCTGGTGTATTTTGTATCATTTCTGTCATCTTAGTAATTATGGTCCTTTGCATGAATCAACAGTGAGATAATTTTTCAGACATTTTTTTAAATGTGTCTTCTTGTTTTCATATATTTTGGATTAAAGAGAATATATGATAATCTGTGGCACTCTTAACTAGCAACGATATCTATGTTTCTACTGTTACTGAATGGTTAAGGGTACATTCTAGCTGAAAATGTGTGACATGTAATACATCATAGTAAAAACACTTCATATTAAACAACCTTTCCCCTTTTAATAGAGGCCATCTTTGTATCTTAAACTTAGGCTATTAATCAGCATTATCTCCTGTGTACTCCATGAGTTCTCTAGCCAAACATCTTGCATTGATGGCTACTCCCAGGGTGAATGGAATTTTGATGCTGTCAGCTATTGATACTTTGTGTTGTTTCCTGATCCTGAAGAGAAGAAACTCAATTCTCCTAGAGTTCAGATGAAATTGATTTGTGCTGATTCATGCAGGTATGTGGTTGTAAGAGAGCTTGTATAATGTGACTGAAACCTAACTGCAATGTCCAGAAACATCCCTCACTTTTGACAATCTTTATATATCACAGATTCAAGATATGGAAAGGGAGTTGAGACAAGCTCCATCACACTACAAAACACAAATGGTGTCCAGGATGAGAATGTACAAAAGAGACCTTGAACAACTGGAAAAAGATGTGGTAAGTTTGTAAAAAAAAAAAAAAAAAAAAATGTGTAGTAGTAGAAATAGAGCTGTGCAACTTGTGGCCTGTATACAAGTACAGTGTCCATAACGTGGGATACGAAGGACAGTGTAACCACATTATAATGACCCCATTTGTTCCCTGGAAAATGTGTCCAATATCTGAGTATGTCAGATAAATGAGTCACTGTCACGTAACAAAGGAGTCTAACTTTGAGTCCTTCAAAACCTGTGTCATTAAGTGAATATGTCGGATATCTGAGTGTCGTTATAATGAGGTCACACTGTAATTGTGAACAACCAGCCACTTGTCTTTTTATGTGAGGATGAAATAAAGATGAAGGGGTATCTAAAAAGTAGCTTCCAATGATTGGAGAACCCCATGTTTCCAGTGAACTCCTATATCTACACAATAGGATTGTGCAGCAAAACGGGCAAGGTGTTTTCTATGAGTTCATAGCCCAATGGTTGCAAGGGGTATTATTTTTTTAAATGTTAACAATACTATGCTTGTCAATCAGCAAACTGATTCAAATAGATGAGTTTGGGACCTCTGATGGCAGCACTTGACAGTGTTCACTTGCATAAATTTGGCTATCTGCCAAGTCAGAACTTCAAAGGGATTTGTTGTTATGCAAAGAGGTAAAATAATGCAAATGACCACCCTCAAGTGCTGTCCTTTGGGGTTCTAAAGAGGGTCTGTTATAATGTGACGAAATTAAAATATGTAACCCTGAGCTGAACAGGCTGAAGCGCCGTGCACCAGTGAAACAACTTTTATCAGTCCTGGCTGAATTATTGTCACACAGTTGCAGGGTTCTGCACATGCTAGTTTAGCAGGACCACCCACCCTGCTATACTATGGGACCCCCGGCTAAACACATTCTGTATTCATAAAAATAAGTCATGTTGCCAAAATTTCGTGATCTTTTTATCATCTTTTTTACCAAAGTAATTTTTTTTTCAGACCTTCAACGTATTCCAAAATTTATTTTGAGTATTTGTCAATATAGTTATTCATATTTTAAAAATGTGTTGTAGCTCAGAAAGTGCTTCAAACTATGATGAATTTAGACCACCCTGTGAAAATATTTTCTCATGGAGATTGGAGAACTGGGGTGTATAGTATGCAGTTTGAATGCCAATTAACATAAGTTTATGATCCCAGTCATAGCTGATGGATGTCAATTCTTTGGAAAGACTGTTCAATTGTGAAAGTGGTTCTGTTTTGCCTTTTTTGGTCATTATAGAAGCGAGCCACCAGCAGCACTGGTCCAGGGGTAGACAACTATGGCTTTGCAAGGACAAATGAGTTGGATGTAAGTTTAACATGGGATATTTAGTTATTATGACTTCCAAGTCTGCATGCCCTGAAAAAATTACAAGTGTTTAACACAGAAACATGTTTCTGGTATTTACTGCCACATTAAAAATGGGTTATTCTTTTATTTTTTCAAGATATGTCAAGGAAAACAACAGTTAATTCATGTGTATATACATGTACAATAGAAGCAAAGGTGATAAATTTGAGATTCAAGACATTCACTGTGTCTTGTCATCATGTTCTTCATAGAAAATACAGACCTGATAGAATTGAGTTGCTTGTCGTGGCCACCAGGAACGCATGACATTGCCTCAGGGTATTTGGAAGGGATAAGATGGCAAGCAAGTGTGTCATCACATAGATATAGACAGTTGATCATTACACAGACATAGACAGTAAAGGGGAACATGACATGGTGGGGATATACATGTATCTTCAAAACTATTCTGAACATGTATCCTGTTATGGTGCCAGGGTATTCTGATACATGAAAATTCTTGCACATGTATTTTAAGAGGTATTCATAGATGTAAGGGGTTAGAATTTTCCCACACATGTTGAACCACACAATGTGGGTCCTGGCAGCATCACCTAGCTTTGCAACAAAGGTATGCCATAACTGTGAAACCAGTCATGTGCACAATCGACTCCTTTCACAGAACCAGCAAAGCATAGAAATTTCTCACCTCCAGCTGACTGGAGAGGGCATCGCATGCGTGAACACTTGTGGGCATAGGGTAATGCATGTTAAGAGTACCAATCTTCCACAAAAATTGTAAACCTTTTTATTAGTATGCCTGTCAATATTGGTAATGTACCAGGCAATTTTAATTTGAAGATGGTACAAACTTTTTACAGGCGAAATTAATGAGACCCTCCTATAGTATCTGTGTACTGACCACCACACATGCATAGGTGGCAATTGGTTTCTGACACCTGTGGGGTTAATCACCATAGTAGTTTGTGAAACCTTTAAACTGAGTACATTTTGGTAGCATGTGCTCTTGATGCCACAGCATATGGCTCTATGCCTATGCGATATAACCATTCATACAAGTGTGGTGTTTCAAGGGCAAAATGCCATTGTTTCAGTTATGGCAGACACTTCACTGATTAGGCAAGCTTTACTGCCCTAAAATTGTCTTAACCTATTGTTATAAGTTCAACATTTTATGAAAGGTCTCATTCAGAGTTTATAGGTCGTTTTCCTTCCATATTTAAACTTCTTGAGCTGAGATATTCATGTTATTTTACCATGTAAACCTTGCTCTGCGGCAAGTGCCTATCTTAAAACTATACATGAACAGTCAAGTGGTCTTACCCCAGCAAAGGGGCTTTCTCTAGGCATTGGAAGTGAGAAAATCACTGGGTACAGTGGTCCACCTGTGGGGGAAAAGTCCTGAATTGTAAGATTGATGTGGCCAGAGTCAGTAACTGGATTTCAAAAGGTCAGTGGTAATGTAGGTTTGAGGAAGCCAATATCAGTGCAAAATAGCAAACAATGCTTACCCCTTTATTTATAGCGCATGCAGGCCACACAGAGAAATCAGCTTCTTACAGGAACAGAATCCTTAAACAGAGCCACGGACAGCATCGCCAGGTCACACCGAGTGGCTGCCGAAACGGACCAGATAGGAACAGATATCATCGATGAACTTGGAACACAGAGAGAATCATTAGTCAGGACCAGAGACAGGGTGAGTTGTATTGTATTGCATTGCACAGATATTAATTTTTGCCTGGATGGCTGAATAGTTACATACCATAATTAATCTGCAGGCACTCCAGACACACACACAGACAGTGAAAAATAGGTACAATTACACACGACATTAGAAACTGGTTCTGTATTATAATACAGCGTATGGTAAATCCAGTGGTACAACTATACATTAATGCCAATATCAACTGGCATACAGTGATCGATGAGGCAAACTTTGGTGAAATAAATATAAAATAATAAATGTCTTGTTACACTTATGCACTCAGAATGTAATGCTTAATAGGATTCATCAAGGATTTCAGGTTAACTGTCATTAGGTGTATGAACAGGGAGTTCAGGGTTCACAGGATGTGTACAAGTGAAGTTTTGAGAGAGAAGCATTTAACCTTAAATGACAAAGGCAAAGCTATGTGTGACACATGTTGGTGCTCAAGACAGTTTCCATGGTGTAGTTGTCTGCTTTGTTATGACAGGAGTTATAACTTCAGTCTATATTTAGATACTGTGGCAGAATGAGATTTCAATTGGAAAGTTATTCCATAAGAAATGACAGAGAGAAGGAAGGAGCCACCCAAGCATTTTGTCCTAAAATTTACTTTCCCCAGAGTAGTGAATTTTTAGCAGCCTTCCAGTGGTGAGTATCATATTTTAAGGAATGAAATCTAAGTTCAGGGGTTTTTTTTGTTTTTTTTTTTTTTTTGCATCACATGTTGTAAAACAAAACAAATTTAGAAAATCTACATTTGTGGCAAGTGGTTGCTACCCAATTTCCCAGAGAATGCTGCTTGAGATGTGTGTCAGAAAGAGTATCCATGTTAACATTAGATGTATCAAACTGAACAAATTGCTGTCAGTCTTACAATCTTTTCCACAATTTTCAATTATATAGAGAATTCAAACTGTGTTGTGTATTTGTGTCATCAGTTGTGTGATTTTTTTGTATTGGGCAGGGCTTGGTGACAACAAAGCTGTTCCCAATTGACAACCCAGTCTCAACTTTCTTGCCTCTATGATAAGATTGGCTACTCTGATAAAGAATATGTTTAATTTAGTTATTTATTTAGCTATTCAACAAAAGGACATGCCACCTTCGTTGATGTTGGGATGTGCAGAGATATACAAATGCACACATAATGTAAATTTTCACAGCATGTACCATGTTTGAACTTAGACGTGACAAAAGAGGGCAAATATTGAAACCTTAATGTTTCTACATTTGGTCTCATTAGTTCTTAAATATCATAAATGCTGTAAACAAAGGAGGATGAGAGTGTCACCAAAAGCATAAATCATCACTGAGCAGTAAACAATTCTACAATGTGTAACACCTCCCAAGACCTATGGATAGATGCTTGCCTCAAGACTTATCACAAACAACAAAACTTAGAACACAATTTAAGTCAAATTACAGCAACATCTGTTATAAAAAAATTTACACAGTTTGGTTGAGTTTTTGCATTAAACTTTGATTGACATTGTTTGAAGGTTTGTGTCTGTATTTGCAGCTTGAAGAAACTGATAGCAACCTTTCTAAAAGCAGAAAAATTTTAAACTCCATGGCACGAAGGTGAGCTATCTCTCCATTTGTGCATGTGTGTGGGTGTGTGCTAACATTAAAGATAGGCAAGAACATGAGCCTATAGTTTTGCATAATCCATTCTAGTTATGAATTACATACATGTACCTATATTTTCAAGTTTTGTAGTTGGTCTGCAGTGTGTGATTAAAAAAATAATAATTTCATGACATAGTTTTTCTGTCTTCCCTCATAATGCTTGTTTTCAAAATTAAAACACAGGCAGGACTTTGTCCTGAGAATGTTTTGATTAATGAAAATATGGGTCATGGAGCCTTGCATATAAATTACATGTACTATTTGACAACCTGATGTGTCAAACCTGCATTTCGTACATGCAGTTTTGGAAATAATTCTTTATGGTAAATTCCGGTGACAGGGAACCCTGTGAAATTTCAACAAATTGTGTTAATTCTGTAAATGCTGATCACTGGATAAAACACAAAGAGCACATTCTATGGACCTCAAGCAGGGGTCACAGCAGGTCTGAGGCTCATTTTTTATGGTATGTCGAGCTTCTGTAATCTTATGTGTAAAATATACATATACCCAACAAAGTATATTTACTCTGAAAGAACATATTCTCAAAATTATAATAAACATTTTAAACACAAAAGTCATTTGAAAAGTAAGACTCTCCATTTTATAAACAAATCAAATAATGATTTTTGGGACAGTAGACAGTTTTGTTGCTTTTATGGCAGATGAAAGAAAATCTTACACTGGAACACCATCCTTCAGATTTTGTATATGTCTCATCAGTTTCAGACTTTTAGCCTCTATCTGTGTTTTGAACAAAAATCACAACTTAGACCTGCAAGTCACTTAATGAAACTGACAACAACAATGAAAATTCATATTCTTACTTTCATTTGTGGCTCATTTTGTTATTTGAAATTTTAATCATAATCTTTGGCAAATATTCACTCAAGATCTAGTAATGTTGTGTGCATGTACTTTGTAGGCTATTTTGAAGTGTAAGAAAGCAAAATAGTGTGAAATACAAAATATAAATGAGCTCCATACCTGTTGTGAACCCCCGCATCATCACTAGGTTCCTACAGTGTTCAGGGCCATATAAGAAATAAACACATAACAGTTTTGCTGATTATTTTTGCAACGAATAAAAGTTTCAGAAAGCAGAGTATATCACTTTTGAATTTCTTGTTTCCTTGCATATTTCTAGATGGCATGTGGGTGTATTAGACTGGGCAGACCTCGTTTGCGGGAAATTTTTCCTTGGGAAATGCCATCTGTAATAGATTGTGGGAAAACACGAGCTCGGGTTACGAGTTTGTGGAGCATACAAGGTCTGGGAATGGACAAATAGGCCAGACAGCAGTCTGCACAGGGCGTTGTCTGCCCAGAAATCTGCTGGTGACATTATCAGAACAAAAGTACATAACTAATTATAGAGTCATCATGGCGCTGTCAATATACCAACATGTAGAAGTTCTGTAGTTTGTTGCCAAAAAGTTGGACAGCCTACCCTATCTGATGATCAGATGAAAATTGTATCAAACTGTGATCAAGGCAACTATGGTTTCGTTTCCCTGTCTGCTGGATCAGGCAAGAGGCTCATCTATTTGGTGGCATCTTTCGTGTCTGTATTGGATTGAATTTTTTTTTAGCAATATTGGGAAGCTGCTGCATCAGCCAGACTTTTCTGTCAGCTGTGGTTCAAGTTTCACTGAGCAGTAGGAGGTGCCAATGCTGAAGAGTTTAGTAATAATTGTCACCTCGCTTGTGGCCAAAAAGGAGGAACAGCCAAAAGATCTCAATTCGAAGAGTTGTGATAGTGTCAACAACAGATTTTTCCTCCAGACTGACATTGTCTTTGGCAGACCACAATCTGGGCCATCTGCCCATTCCCAGACCTCACTTGCTTTACAAACTCCAAAGGAGAAAAATCCTGCAAATGAGGTCTGTGTATGATTGCATCATGTTTTGTCATTCAAACGTTCATGTGCTGTGTTTGTGTGTTTCAGGGTAATGACCAACAAGTTAATCCTGGTCGTCATCATTATACTGGAGGTGGGAGTACTAGGTGGTGTGGTTTATTGGAAATTCTTCAGTTGAACACCCAGGGCAATAAAGATGTGCAATAGACACTTTGACTTGTATATACAGAGAGAATGCTTTCTGATGAAAGTTGGCATTCATGGAGAGAACTACATGAGTGTGTGAACAGAACAAAAAAAAATACATCAAATGAATTGCAGTCAAAAATGTTACTTGTCAACATTTCATTTTACTTAAATATGTTCAAATCTTAACAGGTATACAGTGGTCCTCCTCTTGTAAGGCCCCTCTTGCCAGAGACCACCCCTCATATAAGACCACCATTCTTATGTGCAAAGTATGATACCTAGCATCATATTGTTCCCCTCTAAAAAAGCAACCCCTCTTGTAAGGCCCCCTATGAGCTGTATTAAGGGAGGCCTTACAAGTAAGGGACTACTGTGTAGCACATAGTACTGTAGAATAGTTTTGAATGTATAATGATCATGGAGTGCCTGACAAGTAGACTCTACGTAACTTTACTACTGGGCGCTGGCGCTCCTCACCATGAAATATTGTGACCAGGAAATTGGTAAGCGCATTGAGATACCTAAAGCGAGTTAATTCAATGTGTACCATGTACTCTTGGTCAAGCTAACTGTCCAATTACATGAAGTTTCTGGTTCTGTCAGCTGCAGGTTACATGGCATACGCAAGATCGAAAAAACTGCTTTTCACAAAATAATCATTTCCAAGATTTACACACTGTGGCTGTGTAAGAATGGGGTCTTTATGTTGATGTAATATCTAGGTAGAATAAGAGGAAGACTGATGGTATAAATCCATACCACCATGTTTCTTTATAACACAGCTCATTACATACTTGATTATGTGTATTTTGTATACTGCTCTGATGTATTCCCAATATTATAATTTATTCAAAATTGTTTGGCAACACAAAAAAGGGAAGTATGATTCAGTCTGTGACCCAAGGCTACATGTAATGTTAAGAGTGAGCTGGCTTTTCTTTTTCCCAATTTTAAGTTAATTGGGATGTACAGAATTTTTGTTAGAAAGGCCCTGAGGCCAGAATTTTTTTCCCCCAATGAAATATATATAGTACAGATGAAAATAATTATATTCGTAGTTCTGGTACTTCTCGTTTTCATGAAATTGTAACACATTGTGTTAATTCAAACCATAGTTTGGGCAAATTTAAGTTGTGTGGCATCCTATCAATTGTAGTCTTGTTAATTTGGAACACTATGTCATTACTTTCCTCGCAATGTATATGGTTGTTTGCAAATTATAATTGCCAACATCTAGGTACATGGTAGCTAATGCTTGTATCCTAGTGATTGACTGACACATTGGGAATGGTTATGGTGACATGACCATTGAAGATTTCATCAAAAAAGATGCCAGAACTGATGGAGTTTGTAGCTGTCATTGGTGTGGCATGTGAGTGACTCAGATTTGGAAAGTAGTATAACAACTACGCAACATACAATCAGAAATTTCTACCATATCGAATATCATCCAGTCAGAAACTACTGGTACTACCCCCATGTTGTCCACCAGATACCATGATTTGTATTCTGGTCATTTTCAAGATACATGCAAAAAAAGGTATGAATAATGATGACCGACCAGAAAAGTGTTTTCCAAAATACATGTAAGTTTGTAATTTTGAATAGAAAAGTCCCCTTGTGGAGTGAGAGAATGAAAGACACTATGGAGGTATGACTCATCTGTCTTTTGGAATCCATGCACAAAATGATCAAGCTTCAAACAACTTTCTAAGTATTGACAGGATACTTTACTGTTGAATACAAATTTGAGTCACCTAAGTGTGCATTGACTGTTTTGCGGTGCAGACACAGTGAAAAAGATTGCATCACATGATATGCTGCAGAAAGCCTTTTTTTTTTTTTTTTTAAATTTGAAATCAGAACTTTGGCACAGATCCAGAGACCTGATTGCAAGCATAAAAGAGAAACAAAACAAAAAAAAGAAAAGAAAAAAAAAACAGAATGAAGAATTAAAACTAAATGGGAATTATACGTATTTCATGAAATGTATTTTCTGAAGTACATCAAATAGCTGCCTGTAATGTCCTATATTTATGGGAAATAGTACATATCTACCTAACTTGCACTCTGATAGTACATGCCATATCACTTGCACAGTGGACCCAGTCGAAGTCACTCCAATGAAAGACCACCTTCTGAAGATACTGTGCTCAATGCTTTTCATGTCCTTTATACCTCCTATGATAGACTACCCGACTTGATGAACCACAATTTGGTAAAGACTAGGGGTGGTATTTCAAGACAGGTTTTACTGTACAGTGTCTCTGTCTTGACAGACCATTCCGTGGGGAGACCCCTGCCTTTAAAGACCACCTTTTCATGTTATTTATACCTCTTGTGAGAGACCACCTGTCTTGAAACCACAATTTGGTCCCTTCTAGGTGTGGTCAAGACAGGCTTCACTGTAGGTACATCTGTGAATTAACACTGAAAATGAACATGACAGGATCTTTAAAGGTATTTGATTATGGAAAGTTGTATTGTATCGGTCATTTTATAAATAAGACATCATTCTATTCTTGTTACATATACATATATGTATAATAAACCTTCTACTGCCACTTTATCCTTAATGAGCACCCACCCAACTTCCTGATAATTTTTTTTTTAAAAATGCTTAGCAGGATTTCCTAAGTGCTCAGGGTGTTAATGAAGGATACTGTGGTATTTTTTGGTAGGAGTTATATTTATTGATATTATTTTCATTACAATTGAAGAGCTTCTGGCATGAAAGTATGGATTTTCTTCTTCAAATGACATAACATGTTTCAAAACGTGGGAATACAAATACATTTTGAAATATGTTACCTTCACAGGAAAAAAGTAACGTGTCAATGCGTGGGAGTTTTTAGTAATGCTAGTATGAATTTACCAGTGTGGTAGCCATGGGTTCAGCATATGTGTACGCAGTTGTCCATCCTGAAAACGTATGTCTTTGTTGACTTCTGAGTCTTTTCAAAAGTCTTGAGTCAAAAAATTGCCAACATACTGTTGTCAGAAGGACCAAGTGTGTCAGGAACTACAGCATTCATTGGGATGATGTCACTGCTGTATCTTGGTATTCTGACAAAGAAAAAAAAAAGAAGTAGGTTTATCGTACACTGTGTACCTTGTCATATGCTGATTCAATGCATTAATATTTTAATGTTCCAGTTTCCCTCACTTATCTTTACATATGATACATGTATATCATAAGGGTCCTGGTGATTCTTTTGATTTTCTGTTTATTCAAAACTTGGTACCCATCTCATGCTTTGATTTCAAAGTTAATAAAAATTTTCATTATCGCAAGGAAAAATATAACAGAAGTCAGAAATATTATTTTTCAGAATTGAAAAAAAAATATATTTACAAACATTAATAGCATATTACAATGGTACATGCCATCTCAGATAAGTTTTCTTTCATGACCAGTTGTCATGTGGCTTGAAATGATCTGAAAAATGTGTGCAATATCCCATGACACATAGGCTGTCAAAAGAGGTCTCCATCTCTCTGATTGGAGGATGTGGGGGGCAAAAATTGAAGTTAGCTTCAGCATTCATATTGGCTAGGTGGATTTTTGTAAGTAAGAGCCAAGAAGGTCTGCCCAATTAGGTACAATGTATGTTGTCATATATCATCATATGAAGGACAATCATTTCATATGTATGGGTTATTTATGTAGTGTTTGTGAAAAAACACAAGCTTGGGTATCATTTACCAAGTTAGGTTAATACATATGCAGTGTGGCTTTTGCAAATAGCAAAGGAGGTCTGCCAATACCATGGCAACAAACTCAGCAGGCAGCACACCTGCATGTGGATTCTGCAAAAAACACCCATTTCTGGGTAATGAGGAATGTGCCCAAACATATATATGGTGCCAGTAATTGATCATAAATGTTCTGCAGGGTCATTAAGATGGTTGATCTCATCAATAAGCTGATGTTGCCTAATACAGTGGAACCTGTTTTGGAAGAGAACTCCACTAAAACCCTCATGGTTAATAGTCCCAAACACAATGTGTTTTCTCACAAAAGCCTCATTCAATAGAGATGCCCTGTAAAATACCCAATCACTAATCGTAGTCAGTAACATTGGTTGGCCTCACCAGCACATCCTTTGATGTCATTAGACTGTTGAAGCTATATAAATTGATATCTGTACCCACATGTTCGCAAAGCGTCAATCTTGCTTCAGCGCACACTGTTTGAATCCCCGAAGTGTTTCCATGTACATCAAAACTTGGTCAGTAAACAGGACCAAAACTCTTTGAATTGCACAAATGCTATCATCCAACCAATTGTACATGGTAGAAATGACTACCTCTCTTGTCTGCACATATATTTGTGGCCAAAAGATGAAAAATATGTCAAAACTAAAAAAGATTTGCTTCACAGCAAATCCGTGTGCTACAAAAAATCAAGTTTGACATGTTTCTAACATGCAAAACTTGAGAATGTGCCAGTTATGCATAGATATCCATCATTAAGAAACCCAAGTAGTTAAAAGTTTAGTTACTGCCTTTTTCACTAGGTGGCAGCACCTCCTGATACTTCTGATGACCCATCAGAAAGCCAATTGTCACAAACCTGTAGCTAACATGTAGAATCATGTCTTTATCTGTGTTAGTTTTGAAGATATTAAAAACTGAAATGTTTAAATGTTGGTAATTTGCATAATTTCAAATGCTAGAAATCTGAAAACATCCATTAGATAGCCCATGCCCACAAACCCATAGGTAGCATTTGGGGTCATGTCTCTTTCCAAATTAGTTTTGAAGATACAGCACAAAAAGCAATGCAGCTGGCAACAGCAGTGGTTGCATACAGCAGGTACCACTGTGTTAAGGATCAAAATTTTCAAATGTCCCTAATTTGAATAATTTTAATTGCTACATATCTTAAAACAGCTCCATTGCATAGTCCATCTTCACAAACCTTCAGCTAGTATTTAAAATTGTGTCTATCTATAATAGTTTCAAAGATGTGAAAGATTTTAATTTTTAAATGCCCTTTATTATTTGCATAATTTTGAACATCTTGACTACACAATACAGTATGCACAATTTCACTTCTAGGTCAATCAACTTGGCAAATTTGGCATTTCTGTGTATCGCGGTGTCTGAGAAAAGCTCGAAACAAAATCAAGGCAAAAGGAAGAAAGGAATCAACAGAGAATTGGAGGAAAAACAAAATATATGTGTTGGCACACAGAAATAATGAATGCTGAATCTAACTTCAAATGATTTTTTCTTCAGTATGTTTAGCCACCACCACTTCTGGTTGAAAACATTCTGTTTGGCCCAACATATATATATATATTTAGATAGGAACTATTCAACATGCTGCTATATGTAAATACCATTATTCATAATAAAAAATGATGTGAAGGACAATAAGATGGGTTTCTTGACTTTAATTTTGACATTGAATGGGTCTCCATCCTTCCAGTAATTTGACACAGAGAAGTGCATCAAGGCTTGGAATGTCCTGAGTGCTGGCTTCTATATGGTAATGTAACCCAAAACCAGAAAAGAAGCTTTGCTTCACTGCAAATATGTGCAAAACTTGAGAATGTACAAGTTATGCATGGATATATGCCAGCCTGTGTCTCTATATTTTATTAATTTTGAAGATATTAGATATTTAATTTTTAAATGCTCCTAATTTGCATAATTTCAATTGCTGCAAACTAGAAAACATATCCATTAGATAGCCCACCCTCACAAACCTTTAAGTAGCATTTGGGGTCGTGTCTATATCTATATTAGTTTTGAAGATATTAAAGATCTAAATTTTCAAATGTCCCTAATTTGCATAATTTCAATTGCTACAAATCTGACATCTACATTAGATAGCCTATCCTCACAAACCTATAGCTAGCATTTAAAATCGTGTCTCTATCTGAAATAGTTTTGAAGATCTCAAAGATTTAAATTTTTAAATGCCCCAAATTTGCATAATTTTGAACATCTTGACTACACAATATCACTGCTAGGTCAATTATTATGGTATTTCAGTCGACTTTCATATCTCACCATGATTTTTGTATATACAGGTTGCCAGATCTTGTAAAATAACATGATTTTCAGTTTTCATGAGAGAGACAAGTTTTGCTCAATTACTGTTAGTTCTATAATATATCGGAATATATTTTGATCCTTAAAATTTTCACAACATAGTAACACATGGTATTCATCCTCAATAACTCTTATCCCATTGTTCTCACAGAACTCGTATCCTTTTATTTCTTTAAATGTTTTGATGTCTTAACCTTTCTATTGAGAATTTATGATTTGAACATCTAAATTTCCTTAATGCTGATATCAATTTTCTGTTAATTTAACATGACAGGTAAAGTTCAGATTCTAATAAAGATTTACATTCGCTGTACAATTCTAATTTCCTTGATTCATTAATGTCTGCATGCCAATGTTGTGTATACCAGTATTTTATCTCTGAATAAACTCACTCAAAAACAGACGTTCATCTCCAACCCCTTGCATTAACAATACATGACCAAATCCATATTTACTTAATAAATCCGTAGTATTTGTGGCCCACGGCTTTCTAGTGATTTCATCAAGATTTTTGAACATCAAATAACTTCTCCTAGGTAGTCTATACTCGGACATTTTTAGTAGTTTCAACCAATATTTGACACATCATATATGTAAATACAAAGTGGTAAACGTCCGCATTCACCCAAAGCTACAGAGTCTGTTGTGTGTATATTTACTCCAATAAGAAGTCTACAAAATTGTAATTGGACTCTTTCGATATATACAGAAAGTTCATAGCCCCAGATTTCAGATCCATATGTTAGTACCGGGCTTACCATTGTGTCGAATAATTTGAGAACTTCTTTTTATGACAGTCCACCACATTCATGGTAAATTTGTTTTATGTTTGCAAAGACTTTATTAGCTTGTTAAGCTAGGTTTTTCTTCGCACTTATCCACTTGAGCTTTATTGTAAAAACTATACCCAAATATTTATAATTGTTCACAATTTCCAAAGAATTACCTTCAAAATACAACTTTTCTTAATTGGTCCACCATTTCGAGGAAAAAACTGTTCATTTTGTTTTGTTTAATGGACAGTGGAGATTTATAAACACTGATAGCTGATGAAAGGGAGCAACAACAAATTCCAAACTTAATGGATTTATCTTGTGCAGTACTGATTGGACTTGGTAAAATAAGATTAATCATTGGTCTCTTGTGGTTGAGAATGTTAGTCCAGCTGATTTGTCTGTCAGCTGAGCTGCTAGGATGGTCATCAACGATTCATGTTCAACTTCTCAAAAAAAATCAAACTTCGTGGGTATGTGTGTACAGTAAGTGGGTCTCTTTCCCAAGCTTGTGCAAATGAACACACTAGTGATTTGTGGCCAATAGGAGACATTCATATTTAACTGCGATCCTGCTCACTTCCTGTGTTGCCGGGGCAACAGACTGATGCTTCCACCATGATCAGGACAGATTTGTATTATATACTGCATAAACACACACCTTTTCAACCAAAAGAGAGCCCATTTCTAATCAATTTAGGCATCCTTAATGTTTCAAATGTATGTTAATACATTTTCTTAATATTATTGTGTGTTTGTGTTGTTCATTTTGTTGAAAAAGTACTTTTGTCCATGCTAAATACATGGATCTAGCCTGATGCAGCTGACTCTCTCTTTTGCTCAATAGGTGTTAGAGTAGGACCGCATTTAGATATGAATAGATCATATTGCTTAGATACGTTTCTGGATACTGCTTCAGTTGGTTCGTTCAACAGGTGATGCAACATTTTTTTCATAAAACTCTGCTGATAAGTCAGCAGAGCTTATGAAAAACATTTGCATCTGTATTCTGTATGTCCATCAATTCGTCTGTTAGATCTGGGAAAATTATTTCTTTAAGGTGGCTTTAGACTCGCGAGGGGGAGATACCGTTGCAATAGTATCGGTCATTCACTGAAAAAAAAGTAGAAACTGGACAAGAAGATTTGCTTCATAGCAAATCTGCCTGGGTGCCTTCAAAATGAGAACAGTTTGAAATGCGACGCTGCCATTGTTCAACATAAACTAAATTTTGTGTATTAGCCTGATTTGCATTAAATTGAAATACTAATACTACAACTTTGGTTCTTGGTTCATTGGATGTGGCCATATCAAAAACTTATAAGCTGAAGTTTGAATGATACCACTATCTATAATAGTTTTGAAGCTATTCAAGATTTAAATTTTGTGTGTTCACCTAACGTGCATAAATTAAGATTCTACAACTTTGGTTCATGACTCATTGGGTGTTGTTATGTCAAAAAATTACAAATTACTACAAATTGAAGTTGGAATAGCACCTCCATATATAATAATTTCGAAGTTATTCACGATTTAAAGTTTGTATATTCGCCTTATTTGCATAAATTAAAATTGTGCAACTTTGCTTCATGTTTCATTGGATGCAACTATTTGACAAACTTATAAATTGAAGATTGAATGGCACCTTTATCTGTAATAGTTTTGAAGTTATTAAAGATTTAAATTTTGTGTATTCACGTAATTTCCATAGATTAAAATTTTACTATTTTGGATCATGGTTCATTGGATGAGGCTATGTGACAAGCCCATAAATTGAAGTTGAAATGGCACCTCTATTTATATTAGTTTTAAAGTTAACCTACAACTTTCGTTCATGGTTCATTGGATGCACTTTTGCCTAAAACTTATAAATCGAAGTCAGGTCAGTCACCATGGCAAGTTTGCTGGTTTTTTGAATAATAGTGTCCGAGAAAAACATCGGACAAAGTTGGTCGTAAAGAAGAAAAAGAAAGAAAGAAAGAATGTATGTATATATATATATATATATATATATATATATATATATATATATATATATATATATATATATATATATATATATATATATATATATATATATATATATATATATATATATGTATATCGCAAAGACTAACCGACGTCTAATACGCTTTCCCTTTCGGGCGATGCAGAAAGTAGCTCAAGCCCAATCTTGGTAGCCAACATGTTAAAAATAAAGGGCCACATCACTGGCTTAAAAACGTATCTCAACATTTTGATCAAGGGTTTACTTGTTATGTTATAACCTTTCTTGTACAGGAATCAGAAAGGGTTCAATAATTGACCATAAAGTATGTTTCATCCTCGTGACCCTTTAAAATAACAAAATATGAAATTTCTTAAAATTTTTAGCCGAACTGTATAGTCAAAGACTGTTTTATCTTTTCAGATGTTTGAACATGCTTCTGTTTTACTATACCTAAACTTCATTCATTTAGTTCCACAGTAAAATTTTGATAGTTTTTACCCTTATGAAGAACAGAATTATATTCTGAAAGGGTGTCCCAGGATAAACATATTTAAATAAATTTTTTAAAATCTTTCTTCATGCTCCTAATATTTCCAAACTGCAACAACTTACAACGACGGAAACTGTTTCTCTGGCTCGTCGAGTTTTGAAGTTCCTTATAAGTATAGAAATATTTGTATTTGCTTTTTAGCCCGCTTTACTACCCCTCCAAAAGCTGCAGTTGGTTCCATCATTGACCCGCTGTATATCTCGGTGGTGTCACCCGCGCAGGCTTCTGGGGGTTACGCCGTCAATGTCATGACGGACGACCCAACAGTCCGTGCTGGAGAAGGAGTATCCACATGCAGTAGGCCAAGCCAATCCGTTTTCAGATAAATTCCAGCAGAGATTCCATTAAATATAAACTGGTTTCTCTTCCAACTAAAGCTTTTTAACCTGCATATTGTAATATGCAATTATTGTCTGTTATGAGCATGCATTTTGTGACTGTGTTCAAAGTTTCAGGTGCTTTCCTCAGGCTGGCCATTTTTGGGTGAATCTACATTATTGTTAGCTTGTCCCACCTGAGGGCGGCCCCCCATTCTCGACATAGTGTACCAGTATGTTTTCATACTTTAAATCCCGCTCGTATTTTTTGAGTTGTTGATATTGTGCTACTCTACGTATTGGGTGTGTATTGACTTCATTTATACGTGTGTGTGTGTGTGTGTGTGTGGTTGTGTGTGTGTACATGAAGAAGAAACAAATGTTCAGTCACAAATCAATTATCGCTCTCTCTCTCTCTCTCTCTCTCTCTCTCTCTCTCTCTCTCTCTCTCTCTCTCTCTCTCTCTCTCTCTCTCTCTCTCTCTCTCATATGATCATATGACCTTAAGGGGCATATGTTTTAGATGGCCAGTGACCTTGACCAGTAGTTGATAAAGGTTAAGTGCAATCAGTCGGAAGGAATTGTGTATAAAACAAAACCGGTTCAATATCAATGTGCCTTCACTTGCTGTGTCATTACCTGTTTAATGTTATAGGTCAAGGTCGGATATAGCGATAGAAAGAGTACTTGTCCGTGTGTCCGAAACAAATAAAAATTAAGTGCAGACAAATGCATTAGACATCGAACTTGTTCAAATTTACAATGTAAATCAATTAAACTTTATATTTTAAGTGTGTGTGTGTGGTTGCCGACAAGTGGAAGTAATTTATTTCTAACACTCATAAAAAATGACAAACAAACATATAAAAAACATAACTAAAAAAAATTACTTCATGCTTCATGGCACGGAGGTTTTCGTATTGGTAGTCTGCTTGGTGGAAAAATATTTGTGCGATATGTTTTGCGGTAAACAGTTTGTAAAGTGTAAAGTGTATCTTTGTATGTGTTGCTCATGGAGTTGCGGGCGATTCACTGCACACGGCATATTAGTTGTATGAGCAAATTTTAATCGGAAGTTAAATAGTTAAGATCTGTAAAAAAAAAAAAAAAGGGGGGGGGGCAGAATTATGCCTTAAAGTATTATACAGACCTAAAAATTCAACTACAAAAAAAATAATAAAATGCTCATATTCAGTATGTAGGAAGAAGTTTAATAAAAACCAAAAGTAGGTTTTTACCAACAAGTTTTTTTCTTGGGGGCAGCGTATTTTCGATCAAACAAATAAAAACTGGGTCTATCAGCCAAATTACATTTTACCCAATATTTAGGCCATGACTTGGTGAGTATGGTCATGTCACCTGAGGTACATCATTTCTCGTCTGATGTACTTTCGGGTATCTTGTGTGAAAACCGAAAGTAAATCCAGACAGTTGTTTTCGGGATATAGGGCCGCAACGTTAACAGACAGGGAAAAAATCATAAGTTCAAAAAAAAAAGCCTCTCCCTATTAAATGAGGAGCAACATTTACAACAGATGAAAACGGGGAAAACCAACAAAGCACGCACAAGAAAAAACACAGTAAAAATCACATTACAGAATAGAAGAGACCACTGGGTTGCACTCTCATCAGCTGAAAGCGAGTACTCATAAATAAGAAACAGACAGATAGATGTAAGAGGCCAGTAACTCAAAGAACAGAGAGAAAATGTAAATTTTGCACAAAAAAGGAATTGAATTTACTAATGAAACACATTTTAATCGAATGTCCCCAGCTCCACGACAAAATAGAGTCAAATGGGAGGCAGGAACAGCGAGTTCAAAACATTTCCGAGACATGAGCAAGGAAACAATTTTTTTTTTTTTTTTTTTTGAGTAAACAGTGAAGGTGATCACTTTCATAGTGTGTGTATTTCAGTGCATTGCAAAATTTTGTGCTGAGACTTTCTTTCCATGTTTTAGAAGCATGACATACCAAGACATAATACTGTATACATGACTAGAATGCAATATTTTATTAAGCCCTGGAGATGCCAATATAATGACATGCTTTTCTAGTCGCTGCACCGGAGGGTTGGTGGTTTGGTTACTCCTGCGCCCGTTTCACGTCCCTGTTTTACGCAGGGCGTATGATTGGGGGCCTGGCGGCCAACGTGAGCCTGCCCATGCACTGCCCCGTGCCTTGTTGCAGTGGGCCATTGAATTTTTATATATATACATATATATATATATATATATATATATATATATATATATATATATATATATATATATATATATATATATATATATATATATATATATATATATATATATATATATATTCTGCTTTAGTCTATTAGTAGACTTCTATATTTATACAAGGAAAATCATACAAATTGCAGAATATAACAGATGTTGGATGGCAGGTCGTCCAATATGAATTTTACGGGACTCTGAAACGCTATATTGGGTTCGGCTTCGCCCCACCCAAAAATGGCAATATTATACAATTATGGATTTTTGCTGAGATCACTGGTTAGTTTTATGGACCTGAAAGAAGAATACTGACCGAGGCCGAAGGCCGAGGTCAGTATTCTTCTTTCAGGTCCATTAAACTAACCAGTGAATGAAGCAAAAGTCCATAATTGTTTTATTTTATGAGTTACATCGAAAGGAAGCAAATATCTAATACTGCTTTATCTTAGAAATTACATTATAAAGTAAAAAAAGACAACGTCCAGTTTTAATATTTTTGCACGTGGCAAAGCTGAAAATAGTTTAATGACTTGAGATGGAGTGATTTGTGGGCGCGGCCAAATCATTGGAATCGTAATGTCTAGTTCCAAGTTTATCGCCAGATGGCATGACTTGGCCACGCCCACAAATCACTATTACGATTCCGCTGACTTGGGCACTCCATCTCAAGTCATTAAACTATTTTCAGCTTTGCCACGTGCACCGTCGTAACCAATAAGATTACGGTAATCTTGAAAGAGTCACCAACTCAAAAAATAAAACGTTTCATCGTCCCGTAAACTTCATATTGGACACCGTGCCATCCAATATCTGTATAATATATATATATATATATATATATATATATATATATATATATATATATATGTGTGTGTGTGTGTGTGTGTGTGTGTGTGTGTGTGTGTGTGTGTGTGTGTGTGTGTGTGTGTGTGTGCGCGCGCGCGCATGTGTGTGACTTTTGTATATTTTATGTTCGGAACGAGCGGGACTCGATCCTGCAACCTTTTGGCACCAGTAGCCTAGCTGAAATGAGAAACGCACATATCCACTCGATTTGTCAACAGCTGAAGCCCACATTATATGATTCCATTGTGATGTGTATCTATTTCAAAGCACCTAATTAGGTGAAATACTTTTACAAGATCAAAGGGTTGACTAAAATAGTATTGCAATAATAGTACAACACTACATCCACCTAGATCAGTTTTGTTTAGAGATGTGTCATGGTAGGCCATATATGTAGATAATAAGTGCTGACTGTGATGATAGCACAGTGTCACTTTCATAGTGTGTGTATTTCAGTGGATCGAATTTTGCTAGTCTGTATGTGTGATATGTTTGTAACAGAGTTATGTCAGTTTTTATAAAGATTGCTGTGTACCACTTGGCTACAAGAGGGTGTGAATGTGTCCATAAAATTTGTGTATCTTTTGTATATACATTTTTATTTTAATAGTATGGTTAAGTAACCTTGATAAATGAAAACTAAATAATATCAGCAAGTAGTTTCCTCACTATACAATTGACCAGTGAACTTGATCATGGGATAATCTTTGCTCAATATTTGCTGCACGGCGAGCATTTCATTGTCAGTCGAGTTTAAAGCTCCAATAATGTCCGATTCTGGTACTGTTGGGAAAAAGTAGCTCATCCGTCGGACTGCCACTTCCCAGTCTGAAGGAATGGCTGTCTTTTGTTTTTGTATATTATCAATTATATTGGTATAAGCTGATTCCAGTGATTCAAGCTGCTCGGATAAAATACGAAACTGATCCTCTGCTTCCTTTAGTAGCTGTGATGTGCGACGGGAAAGGGAATCCTGATTTTGTCTGGTAGTATGTGATCTGGCAGTGTG
>OZ026615.1:48763515-48853015 GCA_964020975.1 Hermodice carunculata | reverse complement strand
ACGTTTGTATCTTGCAATGAACACAGCAGTGAAAAACGTAACTACGGCGATACTAAGCAGCAAAAAGTACCAATAATTGGAAATCCAGTTTTTTGTCTCTGCTGTGAAAAAATTATCCATTCTGTCCAGTGCCCCGTCGTCTCCAGACTGGACACAGTCGTGATTTTGTGTACAGTATCCGTGGTAATTGGAACAGGCACTACCTGGTGCTTTATAAATTATACCCCCAGTCTTGGTGGATATTCCAAGAAAACGGGATGCGGTGCATTCTTTTGATGTCGTGTTGAGACAGCAAAGCTGACAAAGTATGTCCGCTGAGCCCGTACAAAGACATGGTTGAAGGCCAATTGTCTGGCAGACAGAGATACTGCACTCTCCATTCTGACAAACCTTGCTACCTCCACCACAAAGTGTTCCATTCTTGCGATGGCTTACTACAGAAGGACATGATGGGTTCAACCCATCGCACACTGCATTCTCTGAACACTCAGTTTCTTTTAAACATATATGTTTATCCCGGAGTGGTATCACTTGACAACTTTTGTTGCAACATGACTGTACAGCAGGGCTGCATATTTTACCCTGTGATCTACGAAATGTACAACCGGTGTCTGTTCCATCTCCTTGTGGTGGGGTACAGCAAGGATCAATTTGCTGGCAGTATGATTCACTTCCACAGTCACATTCTTCCCCGGCTTCCACAATACCGTTTCCACAGTGAGATGACCCGTGCTCCTTCAAACATACGCCTTTCGTGCGTATAACAGGAGCTATGCTGCTTGTGCTACATGTGGAAAATCTGTAATTGTTAGGTTTGTTTCCATCACTTGCATAAGGATACATCAAATAATTTCCAAATGTTCCACCAGGAGAACAGGCTGTATCCTTCTTGTCATGGTGGCTGCCGAATGAATGACCGATCTCGTGAGTCAAACACAAAACAGTTACTGTTCTTGGAATTTTGCTTCCGTAGTTAATAAATGAGAGAAGTGCCGTATTTAAATTGTATTCTTTGTCATAATAATATGCCCTCTTCTGACATATTCCCCCTGCATGCCCAAAGGGACTGGAACTTGCAACCCATGCTAAACCCACCACACCATCAGCAAAATCTGTGAAGGTAAATGCTATACCTAAACAGAACTGATCGAAATTTAATTCGGAAAATGTGTCCAAGTATCTATCTACGTCACTCTTCCCACTTACATCAGCTAATTCGTTGAAACCTTTGTCGGTAAATACAGTTATTTCCCGAAGAGATATGCTAATATTATCTGCACTTTCATCACCATTGAAATCAGTGATACGGAAGATCTGGTCGGCCTCAAACATATGAACTACAATTTCCGAGACAGCATGGGCTATACTTTCACCTGCGACATATTTATAGAACATAAAATCTGCCACTGCGTGTATTTCGCATGCCAGGTTAGTATAACTATTATGAGTTCCATTGAATGTCGCTTTTTGCTTGTTCCTCTCAGAACCATAAATACCTCCGTACGGAGTCTCGCTGCTTGGTACAGAATTGAATTTAAAATGTTTCATGGCATGGGGGCGACGTTCGTCATCAAACATGATCTGGTGATGATTATTTTTATACCAGATATCACGGTCTCTGTAAACAATGCTTTGTTTTCCATTGACCAAGTGTTCGTGGTCAAGTGTAGTGTTGTGACAGAACTCACAATCACAGGCAAAATCAATTTGCAGTCGCGATAAAATAGGTAATTTTAACGGCTCAAAATAGAATATATCTGTCTCGGTATGGATAACTCCATTGAAAGTGAAAGTTTGATTATGGAAATCTACTGTTCCGTGCACTCGTGACTTTTCATTTTTTATTTGTCCTGTGTAAAATGCAATAATATCAGAAACATTTGATATCCGCTTTCCAGTTTTTGACATAATGTTTACAGGGACAGTCGTCTGCTTGGCCTCACTGTGAGGTAGAGGCTCGTTGTTGCTCTTCTCCGACGATGCTCGCAGATAAGCCTCAAACTTTCTATCGAAAGCAGTAAGCTGCATGATCACTGGCAAATGTTTCTGCACACATATATTTGTTTTTGTATCAGTAGCACATCTGATATCGATATCAATATACTGGTAACACAAAATGCACCATGACGATGATTGATTCTTGCATGCAGAATGCAACTTTTCGTTTGGTTTGACTTTGATCAGATTCGCAGAAGACCTTGAAGTTGAACTATTAGTCGATATTAATGAAGGCGGACGCGTAAAGATGACCAAAACAGTCAGAATCAATAGACCTACAATGATACTTTTAGACACGTTTTTCCACATCCTCATCATTTGGTTATTGTGCTGTTTTGACACCTTTAACTGACTGCAAGATGTCATGTGTGCCAACAGCCTCCTGTTTCTCGCCTGGTGAAGCATCTTGGGTACACTCCAAATGCGCTTGCGTCAACCCGACTGACCTAGGTTTCCTTTTCCGGTTTGACATAATCACGACGGGCACGACAGGTTAATTTGTCCAAATTATGACTGTGTTTATTAAGGTGCCCTGGAGTAAACCCCAGTGTTACCATGAAGGAGATGAACATACGGCACAGGCACTTGTGCCGGCAGTGGTAGGTGACAATAGTATCAGCCAACACTTGAAACTTTCAGCATACCTCCTTTCTGTGAATACACAAACACTATATTATAGTAGTAATGATAATGTCACCTGGACAGTGGCCTACATGCTGCAAGTCAGGCACTTTTACCTCAGGATTCTTGGGAATCTTGGAGGGCCTGCAATTTCAGGGAGAAGGAAATTTGGAAGTGGATCATTTTCAGATGGCTACTAGAATGTTCATTGCCATTGGCTTGACTCTCATCAAATGCGGCAGAAGCTCCAGTGGACTTGGTGTTGCCTCTTTCCGTCTTGCTCTTGGGCAAATGGGTGGACACTCGTTCACTCAAATCCACAGCCACAGGCACAACAGAAGCCCCATTGCCAGTGGACTTCGGCAAATGTGTGAAGAGTGGACACTCATTGTCCTAAGTCCACAGAAAGTTCAGTGCTTAGAGCTATTAGACTTGAAGGGGAAAAAAAACAGATGGCCATAATCTTACGCGTTATTGTTTGGATTTATTCCGATTTGACTCCTTTTTACTACTAGATCTCCATGGGGTCAAGATGGCTTGATTATTAAAAATTGTCTTGACAAAACTAAAGGTGAATGAGTATACAGTTTTAATACTTACTATATGGTATTACATAATTTACTAGTTTTCATTAAGATGATTCATCTTAATGAAAACTAGTTAATTATGCGATACCATGTAATCATGATTTGGTTGGTGATTATTTCATGACTGTACTTCTGCAGGAACCAGTTCTATGGAATTTCATGTGTCTTAAGGGTAAATGCCTCAAGTGATAAAGTACCTGGAAATGATGTTAATAAAAGTGTCTGTAACCAAAAATATATGAGGTGTGCCACAGCACAAATGATAGGCCCAAAATGCAACTATATAGTAAGTCAGTACACCTGCATTCCAGATATTGTTTTCAAATTCAAGTGTCCTTGGCAAAACCACTTGGCAGACATTTTGCCAAATGGGATCATCAAACCCTCAATATTAAGGCACAGATCCTAACACATATTCCCTCCCCCACCTGAGCTGAAGAAAAGGGAATCACTTTGGTTACAAAAGGGACATTTCTGGACCCACAAAAATTTGCAGCATGAAACCCTTTGGTCTGAATGTCATGGGAAAGTAAGCATACTTGCTCAGTCTTATGCTAAATTTTTAACTTTCTCATGCTTCCTTTCCTGTGACACTGTTTGTCTTGAACCGAGGATAGAACAAGAATAATTCTGTCCAAATGGATTAAGCACATCAAATAAGAACCACACAGTTCCTTTATCATCACTCCACATAAAGTACATTTCTATGGACTTGGGTTAAACCATGAATCACAATTTGTCAAATAAACAGTGTGAAACTCCAACTTTCCCTAACAACAATCAATTTACCATTACGTGGAATTTTCACGTGAATCTACACCCACAGTTCAACATGTCAAAATCTGACGGAGTTTTGGACGTGAAGAAAACTATTCATCATCAAATGCAATATATGTTACTGAGGCCAGTTGTACCTTATGGTATATAAAGGCATGCCCAATCTGTTACAGATCAGCCACTGATGAGACCCATTAAGGTTGAAACTGGTCTGGCGATTTTCTTGGGCGGTGTGATCAACAGGCATTCCAGCTTGCCACCACACTTGCCCAGTAATTTTTTTTTTTTTTCTTTTTTGTCTTTGGCAAAATGATGAAAATTTGTTGGATACAAAATCACAACAACAAAAAAGAGGAAACTAAAGTTTTCACTGATGTGGTGTGTATCCAATGGCTGCTATAGTGACACAAAGTGTAGTACATATACAGTTGCCTTCTATCATGAATATTGACCCATGCTTTATTCTTTCGTTAAATTGTTTGTAGCCACCTTATGTCCATCAGCACAGTGCATCTATGCTTCTGCACATGCTTACAGCACAGTAGAGCCAACATGAGCATAAATTGTCTTAAGAAATCCACCACATCAATTGTCATTGAATGGTAACAACCAGCAGTTGAGCAGTTACAGGTGGGCTGCAGAGATTCATGTGTGACTTTTACTATTATGGAAAATAACAATGCATTTCATCATAAAAAGCCAGTCTCAAGTGCTGAAATTTAACCAGTGTTAACATAAAATGTACATGCATGCACTTGGAGTCATGGTTAAAGAAAACAGCTGATTCAGAATTTGATAAATTCAAGAAACTATCTTTCATCAATAGTCAAAACTTTGATATGAAAAATGTCATAACTTTTTTCTTGTAAAATAGATGAAGTGGTGATAGTAATGGCAAATACAAGAAAGTAATGATAATAAAATTGAATGCTATATTTATTCTTCAGATTTTGAATGAACTCGTTGTTGTTACATGTGAGTCTACAATTCAGTATTAATACTTGTGATCGCCTAATGTTAAAATATTATGTCAATGAACAGAGTTAGAATTTAACTTTTTTGTAACATGCCCTTTGGGCAAGTTACACACAAGCCCTGAGATTTGTCAACTTTCCACACTAAACAACTAACTTAACAACAAATATGGTGGAACAGTCTTGGTTTTTCATGGCATCATTTCAATACCATGCTTTGAAAATCAGTACCTTCATGTGGGGACATTGTCTTTCCAGACAGAATATGAACTGGCTAGTTTCATCAAAAATGTTGAAAGTCACTTCCAGTGAGACACCAGCACCACCTCTCAGATTGTATTGTTTTCTTCCCTGGGTCCTTTGCACCCTTTTCATGGGCTTTGCCAATCCCAAATAGCCACATGATTTAAGATAGTTTAACTGCTAGGTTGCACATTTCTTGTATGGTTAACAATGGCAAAAGTATTTAAAGCTGGGCACAAGATCAGTTGGAACCAACCAGTGCTCATGTTGATATAGCATGCCGTGAATTGTGCAACAATGGTTGTTTACATGTACAGTGAACACTTAGCTTTGTAACAACTGAGAAAAATTGTCAGCTCTTTATTTTCTTTTAACTTGCCCGATGGGAAACAAAGTTGTAAAGTGAACTTGTCCAACTGCATTTGAACTTGCCTCAGACACCGGGCACCTGCTAAATTCGAACCCTAATGAATATAGGATGGTGTACCTTTCAGGGATTGCCCACAGAGTCATATTACATAGTATGTAATGGTAAACTGATCCAGCCTGGGGACCAGCTGCTGAGTGGAGCCACATATCATGTGGTGCCCAGGATATATGGGGGTAAAGGAGGTAAGTCTGAGGATGTAAATATTTGGTTGCAGTTTTGCACACATATTACTGCAGTGGCCCTGTAGTTAAGAGTTACTCAAATAAGAGGTTCCACATCATGATGCAAGTGTTATTTATTGAACTTTTATTGAGAGACCATCTAATTTAACAAACTACTTTTGGATTTTCTGCACAGCAGTCACCTGTAAGAGAGGGACAAATATATCTCCAGCATGTCTGTATTAATTCATGTGTTTTTCACTCAACTTGGCTTAAATAATGAATGTTAAATTCTACCCACGTGTTTCACAGTCCTGACAGTTCACACATGACTGATGTGTTTTTCACTGAAAGTTTGAAGTTTTTAATGGCATTTGTGTGTGAACTTGGTTGTGTAAAAAGTTCCTGAATAGAACAGTAAATTAGCAGTTACATGTAAGTAGGCCTACATGTTTCAACAATTATCATGTGTGTGTCAAAGATTAGATGAGGACTTGCTAAAATGCTGGTATTGTGGGCATTTGGATCCAAGTTTTTAGGAATACATTTACCTGTACCTGAAGTCAGCTGTCTTGGTCATACAGTTTAGTTTGATTCACATAATCAGACCCATTAAAATCAGCCTCAGTGCTTCATTTCAGGTAATTACATGTACATCCTTATCTACTTTGAGCCCACTGTAGAAAAATCTGTGATTTGATGTTGATTTTTTTTTTTTTTTTTTAATAGAAACCATGTCACAGATGCATCTAAACCTGATATTTTTATTTCAAGGCTTTGGGTCTATGTTACGAGCCATTGGAGCCCAGATTGAGAAAACAACAAACAGGGAAGCGTGTCGAGACCTAAGTGGACGACGTATGAGAGATGTCAACAATGAGAAGCAGTAAGTGAATCAGTAATATCCAAAGCATTCTTGTATGTCTTAAGGGTCGTCCACAAAAGTCCACATCGAGATCATGTGTCGCCAAACTTGCTCCCTCCTTTTATTAGTTTTCTTTTGTCAGTACACTTGGAGCTTTTTTGTGTTCATAGGCTTTTCAAGCATCCATTTTCTCATCAACGATGCCTCAAAATGGCCCAAGAATGTTACAGTTCAAATCAACAGCAGTGTTTACTAATATTGCAGGGATGAATTATTAAAATTTCTGGGTTATTGTATCTGGTGAATAATCGGCACTAGGCATTGCCTATCTTTCTGGTACTGTGTACATGTAATTTATCTGGATAGCAAAGGGCCAAAACTTGTACCCTATATCAGAGGACACAACATTTCAACCTTTTGGCAAATGTGGATAAACTGATGGTGTATGTTTTTTATGCTCAATAAGTATCTGAAAGTGGGTCAAGTATGCGCATGGTGAGGGCATTCAGTTGCATGTAATTTGCTACTTTTGCAGGTTGCGAGAGTGGGTTGGGAAGCAAGCTGAAAGAGAAAGAGAGAAGGAGCAACGTAGAAAAGAAAGACTGGAGCGCAGAAAAGCAATGCCCAAACACAACTTTGATGATCCTCAATACATGGAACAGAAAGCACTAGTGGCAGACAACCTTGAGGATGCTCTTCAACAGGGTCAGTGATATTCATTGTTTATACAGGTGTAAGTCCATCAACTAGCATTTACGTGAAGTCAAATGTTACTCTGGGATGTATGCGATGATACACATTTTATAAAGTATACTATTTGATATTTGTTATGCCTCAGGGTATTCCCTGAGATTTAAATGGATGGGATATCACTTCTTTGCATAAAGTGTAATTTCACGGTCAAATTTATTTTTAGTTCACCAACAGAAAAAAAAATTATAGTGAATTAAGGTTCTTTTGACGTGAAAAAGAAATGTCAGACAGAAAGAAAGAGTTCTTGATAATGGTACAACAGAATGTCAAGTGTCGGCAAACAAACAAGATTTAGTCAGTTGAGAAACACAGGCTGGTAGATTTTTTGCTGCAACTGATTCATTTATGGATCCCTGTTGACACTACTGCATGGACTGATAACAAAATGGTGACCAGATGATAGCACATAAGTGACATGAGTGTGTACAGGAAATCCTATATAGTGATGTTCATATACATGTACATGTAATTGAGTGCTGATAACAGATCCTGGACTGTTGTACTGGGCTGGAAGGTATGTGTGACTCATGTATAACTGCTGGTAGATAATTAGTTGAGTTATTCCTGGCCTGATCAGTAAGTTCCTATGAAAACCATTCAACCATGTAGTCTCTGGTGAAACTGGTGCCTAGCTTCAAGATGCATTGGAACATGGGAACCATCTTGCAAAAACTGTGCCACCACAGAGGTGCACTGGCTGTTTGCTGTGTAGAAAGTGAAGACACACCAGGCGTTTGATAGTCCATCTTAGTCCCACTTACTACAGGGTGTGAAGTACTGTGTAGCTGTGGTACATATTTTTAACTTCCATTGTTATCAAAATGTGAAAGCAAAATTTGGCAATTTCAATGTTCAAGAGCAAGGAGCAAATTTATGCGGGGGATATCTCTAAATGTGACTCTTCATGCACACAGCAGGCGTACTACAGCCTACATATATGAATGGCCCTTCTCAGTTGCCAGCCACCATACAGATTGTGGGGTATGGAGACATTAATATGTACTTGCTCCTTTAGTTGCATGTTTTGTTTTTCATGCGTAAGATGTTTCATGCACAAGTCAACACTTCAGAGAGAAGTCTTGACTTTTCCAGGCCTTAGCTTGCTCTCCACTTACAGAGAACTTATTGTGTAGCAACCTTCCCGTATCCTGACTGGCAAGTTTGGTACACTCTGACCTGAACGCTTTTGCCACCAATGGCCCCAGCGACCAGACCCATTTTTGAGGGTATAAATATTTAAATGGCGCGAATTTTCAAAATGTTCACTCCTCTATGAAAAGGCTTAGTGTCTTGTCTGACAAAACTTGCTGGTGTGTGAGAGAGAGAGAGAGAGAGAGAGAGAGAGAGAGAGAGAGAGAGAGAGAGAGAGAGAGAGAGAGAGAGAGAGAGAGAGAGAGAGAGAGAGAGAGAGAGAGAGAGAGAGAGAGAGAGAGAGAGAGAGAGAGAGAGAGAGAGAGAGAGAGAGAGAGAGAGAGAGAGAGAGAGAGAGAGAAAAAACAAACCCAACAAAAACAGAAAAGCAAGTCTCTACATAGTCCTGCTATAGTTTCAGGCAATGGTGAGAGAGAGAGAGAGAGAGAGAGAAAACAAACCCAACAAAAACAGAAAAGCAAGTCTCTACATAGTCCTGCTATAGTTTCAGGCAATGGTAAGAAGCACAGATAGAACCAGTTTCAGTTTGCAGCAGTTCCATTGATATTTCCTGGGGAAAAGACTTACATTCATCAACTTGCTTACACATATTATTTCAGTCTATCTAATCTACTAACAATATCTTGGCAATCTTGGCAAACATCAAATTTCAGATTTAAGTGTGTGTTTAGTTCAACATACAATAGAGTTCTGACATGATTCTTCAAGATCCTAGAAGTTGAAAAGTTGTTTCATTTGCTTATTTGTAACAGGGCTACAATGTGCATCTACCAGTAGTGCCACACCTCCCTGCACAAACAGCATCACTGCAGAACCCAGTACATCATCAGACAACACACAGTGCGTGGCGTCGACATCATCAATCGCAACAGCAGGCCCTTCTTCCACATGCAGCAGAAAGAGGAAGTCCCAAACTGTGACATCTTCATCTGCAAAGAAAGGCTGTTTTTGGTGAGTGTATGCATGATATGGATATGACATAATACTATTTCATGGTTCTGTGACAAAGTCATTGGTTGATTTGTACAGATGAGATGTTTATTCTCAGACTATGTGTACAAGACTGCATGATACAAGAAATATAGCAAACATGCTTCAGGATCTAGTATAGATACAAACAAATACCAGCATGTAATATAATTATCTCAACTCCAAAATATTACATTACCTAGGATGCACTTGGCTATCCTTCCATGTATATGTTCTCCTTCTTACCTTCCATCTATCTTGTGTTTATTTACTGGTTACGTAACTCTAATTGGCTACAATAAACTATTGTTTCCCTGGGACTTGGTAGGTGAAAATAGAGAACAAAGGGGGAGACTTTACACTTATTGTCTATAAACCTGCACTGGATGCAAGCTGTCCTAAAGACAGTGGGACTTAGGGTGCCGGGGCTTACCCAAGACCGTCAAATCAGTGAAATGGAGCTTTTGGTAGCACCACTAAATTGAACTTCCCATAGGCGGCCATTATAACACATCCTGGCATATCTGAGAGTAAGAGCTTTAACTTTAATGAAGACTATGCTCACCAATTAAGTTCAAGTCTGACTTACGAAATAAGAGGCATTAACATATATGATGAACACCAAACTTTTGACTTTGCCCCACCTGAACGCTGTCATGTTGGATTTTCACCTGTCCGCACCCAATATCACCTTTAAATTTCCGACCACCCTAGAAAAAAATTATGCCCAAAATTAATTGTTCAAATCACTCTATTTTGTGATGGCAAAATCTGAATTAAAATTATATGTAACAGATTTTAGCCTACCACAAATTCCACCACTCTGGTCAAGCCAAATCCTACAGTGCTGGTCATTAGACATTATACCTTTGTGCTGCCCTCAGTGGCTAATTTAGGGGTTCAACCTTTTGTTGTCCCCTGCCACCGAAGGTGGCATAGGGGGACATAGAATTAATAGTGATAGGGGCCAGTTCCATACGTCCGTCCGCCAGCCGGCTGGATATCTTTAGAACCTTAAGAGATAGAATAATGTAAATTATACCAGAGATGCATCAAACCACAACCATGTGCACTGTGTAGTGTCTTTAGCCCAAGAACATATCCATTTTCGTGTGTCTGGCAGCATATCTCTAGAACCCTTAGAGATAGAATAATGAAATTTATACCAGAGATGCATCATACCAAGGGCATGTGTGCCATGTATTGCTTTTGACCTTGACGTATTTTCAAGGTCACAGGGCCCAAGAACATATCAGTTTTTGTGCATCCAGACATGCTGTACACATTGTATAGCTTTCTTTTGTATATTGTGGCAGGGGACATAGATCCTTTGGATCACTGTGCACTTGTTACTTGTGGGATGATGAAGTGCTAATCTTTATCCATGCCAAATAGTTTCACTGTGACATGTTTAGTAAGATGAAAAGGTGTCTCGCTGTCATCACAAGCCTTGTGGAGTCAATCAGTTAATTGGCTGGTAGATATGTTCACTAATGCTGATGTTTAGGTAACCATTCACAGTTAAAGCCTCACTTGATGTGTTTTTACAGGTGAGCGGATAATTTCACAGGTGACCAATTAGAACCACTAAAACGTTTGTTAGTAAGATTGGCATTTCATCATCCTTCTTAATGGCATGAGCAGATATCATTTGTGAGTAATTAAAGTCAGTAAATCTCTTCGGTAGTAAATATCTCAGACACAAAACATGATAATTTTGAGAAAGCCCCACTCGAAACTGGATGAAGGAATATTTGTGAAGTTGAAGCTATAATGGTTTATTCAGTATCCAAGGCCTCCGGCCCATAGTACAATAATTCAGAGATCACAGCAATATGCAAATTTACTCTTAGGGTGACAAAAATTTATCCCTTTTTTTAAATGCTTCACAAATATATTCAGCGAAATAACACTGTTCCCGTGCATTGGTTGATCTCATAAGTCTGATGAAACTATCTTGACATTTAGTAGTTATATAAACTGGTAATAAAGAACTCCTCATTTGTTCATATAATTTACATTCAGTTACAAAATGAAACTCATTTTCTATACAAGATTTACCTTCATTAATTAAACACCATTTACAAAGTCTATCACTTCTGTCTAAACCTTCTCTCCTGCCCTGTTCAATATTAAGACAATGTGATGAACAACGTAATCTTGTTAAAGCCATTCTATGTGGTCTATAGTATACATTTGTCAGATATTTTTCAACATCCAACATACTTTTAAATAATGCATTTGTGTCTAACTTACTCGAATCATTAATACGTATTCTCCATTCCTGTTCACAACAGTCTTTTATCCTTTGCTTAAATTGACTCAAAAATAATACTACATCTGCAACACCATGCTCGAACCATACAATTCCAAAACCATATCTAAAAAGTAATTTCTTAATTTCAGAACACCAGGTGTTTCTCCCAGCTTCTGTCAATTTCCGTAACATATTATAACAATTTTTAGGGAGACGATCATCATCCATATATTGCAGTTTTAACCAGTATTTAATGCACCGGGTCATATATAAGACAGATAGTGGATATCTGCCACATTCACCTAAAACAGCATCATTTGATGTATTAGACCCAACCATCAACAGTTTCTTACAAAATTTAATTTGAACACTCTCTATTTGAGGTGATAACTTAAAACCCCATATTTCACTACCATAAAGCAAGACTGGTGTGATCATTTTATCAAATATTTTTAATGCTACCTCCACTGATGCAAAATTAAAACCTCTAGCTTTCTGAAACATAAAAATAGATTTCTTAGCTTGATCTGCAATAGTTTTGGTTGCTTTGGTCCACACTAACTTAGGAGTAAATATCAAACCTAAATATTTGTAATAGGACACTACTTCCAATGGGACACCATTGTAGGTCCACCTTTCTGCTGTCTTTAATGGACCTCCATTTCTAAATACAATGATCTTTGATTTATCTAAATTTACTTTCATACCCCATTTATCACAAAATTTGGATAATTGATTAATCTGTTCTTGTAATCTCCTGACCGTATCTGATACACAGGATATGTCATCAGCATATAACAAAATACACACATTTGGAAATTCATTATTTATAAATATACCTTGACAACCATTGTCTTTGAATTGTTCTATTAGACTATTAATAAATATTACAAAGAGAAAAGGACTAACTTGACAACCTTGCCTGGTGCCAATATTACAATCAAATTCGTCTGACAGACCAAACTTAGACCGTACACATGCTTTTAACTTGTGATACATGTTATATAAAATCCAATAAATTTTTCCATGCATCCCTTCCTTAAGCAATTTAAAAAACAAGTTATTATGGTCAACGTTGTCAAAAGCCTTTGAAAAATCAACATAAAAGACATAACACCTCCCTTTCTTTCTGGATAAATATTTCGATATCAATGCCATTAAGTTGAATATATTGTCTATTGTTGAGTATCCCTTTTTAAATCCTGCTTGCTCCTCATAAAGTTTCCCTGTGGACTTAGCCCATGTAACCATTCTTGTATTTAAAATTTTCATAAAAAGCTTACTTATAACATTCAACAGAGATATTCCACGATAATTATTGGTATCATTTACATTGCCTTTTTTAAACAAAGGACGTATGATTGCTGAACACCAAGCTTTTGGATATGCTCCTATCTCAAAAATCCTATTATATAAACTATGCAGCTTAGGCATCAACACCGCTTTACCGTTTTTAAAAAACTCTGCAGGAATACCATCAAGACCGGGAGCTTTCTTATTTGGCATGCTGCTGATTGCTTCATCAATCTCTTTTACAGATATAGATTGATTCATTACATTATTATCATTTTCATTTTCACAATCAGTACATTTATCATCATGTTCATTTACAACATTAGCAAATTCTGTATTACTATTGTCTTCGTCTATGTACAATAATGAAGAGAAATAATCCCTCCATTCCTCTGGTTGTATATTTCCCGTACCAGTGGATCCACCTTTTCGTTTGATCTCTTTCCAAAATACATTTGGATCTGTAATTGTTGACAGTTTTTGAAAATGATTATTATGATACAGATTCCTTTTCTTTTCAAACTGGCTCTTAAACTCTTTTTTGGCATCTTTATAAAACTTTAAATCATCTTCACTCCCAGTATTTCTAAATCTATCCAGACACCTATACTTATTTAGCTTATACTGTTCTAGCTCTTCATCCCAAAATGGCACATCTTTCTTCTTTTCACCACTCCTTGCCCTCTTTGAACTTTTCATAGTCTCGGCTGCTTGTTGTATAGCATTTACCAATATTTCACCAGCATTATCTGTATTACCACGCTCTACTTGTTCATCAAATTCATCTAACATCCTTCTACAGTTTTCACCATTTAACTCTCTTAGAAAATCATACTTATTCTCATCTGTCCACAAATACCTGACCCAAGTCTTGTACTCTTTCTCTACCTGTGACTCACCATCACCAGATGATAAACTACATATCAGAGGAAAATGGTCTGATTTATCTATATTTGATATTTCAAAATTACTAACTAGGTGAAATAGATTTGTATCAAGTATAATGTAGTCAATAACACTATTTCCATTGGGACCAATAAAAGTATATTCGACTTGTTTATCATTCTCACTCCGACCATTTAAAAAATGCAAGTTATGAGTACAGCATAAATCTAACAAGGTTTGCCCAAACATGTTAACTTGAGTATCCTTGGACTTCCTAGGATTCATGAAGACATCTGGTTCATACCATTCCATATCAGGTCTATGATCAACAGAATCGTCCAATATATAATCTGGCAAATCTGCAGTTCTACTGTTAAAATCTCCTGCTATTAAAGTATGCACATCCCCATATTTTATGTATAAGCTAGACAGTATATTTTCCAGATTTATGACACCATTTTTCTCCTCTCGCTCGTTATACATTGTCGATTTTTCATGTGGTATGTAAACATAGAGCATAATTAGGTCTTTACTGAGTGAGAAGTACTCACCCTTAAAATATAAAATTATACCATCACAGACATGATGAAATATCCTCTTAACTGCACTTAACTGTACTAAAGTCTTTTTAACAAACACTGAAATGCCACTTAAATTATGTCCAGTTTTAGTTTTTTTTTTTCAAAGATTTGGTCAAAGTGTTCATATCCATGTAAAAAGGCATCAAATTGTTTTTCTGTGTACTCCAGGTTTCTGTAATTCCTATTATATCAAAAGTTTCCAAGGTTCTGATTAGTTCACTGTCATGTTCATGACGTTTCAATCCCTGAGCATTCCATGCAATAATGTTTATATTTTTAAACACTGGGCCTTGACCCAAGTCCTATGCCCTCTGCTCTGGTTTGGAAAGGTCAACAAGTTTATCTGTTTTCATGCACCATGTAAACACAGTGTCCTTTCTGTTTTGTCTGTCTTGGTCACGCTCGGATACCACCAATTTATCAAAAGACAGCCTAGCAAACTTGCCCTGTCTACGGTAATCCTCCAGGTGTGGCTTCAGTTTATTTCTGACTGTTCTTACACGTTCACTGAAATCCTCTGTCACATAAATATTCTTACTTTTGTTTGTCTCTCTGGATGTTTTCAACACAGCTTGTTTATCTTTATGAAACGAAAATTTTATAATCACAGGTCTTGGTTTACCCTGGCGTTTTGGTGGCATCTTTATTTGTGAAGTTAATGGCTATGTAAAGACAAGAGAATAACTTAGGTAGCCATTATTTTGTTTGGCAATATTCTAATTTAAATGCTACTTTTCAAGCTCCAAAATGGGAAAAGTTATCAATGTTAATTGCAGATGCTTAAATTTTCAGTAACATAAAAAACATTCCTTTTAACCGTAAACAAAAAAAATGGCAACCTAAGTTATACTTCTGTCTTTACATGACCATTGATTTCAGGCTTTTTATGCCAAAATTGTTGTTGTGATCCTTTCTCAAAGTGTAAATCAGACCCCTTGAATAAAATGCTTCTACATTTTACAAATCAATCTAAGAATATTTACACATATTGACAAAACTAAAATGTATACATCAATGGGCTTGTATACAAAAACAGAGACAACTGTTTGATTGAAAATGCCTTTTAACCATATGTACAGTGCCTGTGTATCTTGACAACATTTGGAATGACAAAAGTGTATACCAATTGCCTGAAATTTCAGACTTGATGAAAGAAAATAATTACCGATGCAAGTGTTGATTTTCTAGTGTCACTATAAGCATATAGCTGACAATTTTCAGTTTGAAAGTGTCAAAATTATAGAAGTAGATCTCCTTGTGTGGAGTATAATCGACAGTTGTTTTTGCATCCATTTCTTCTTATTATGTTTGTGCATGACATTTCAAACAATTCTTGAATTTTGTCCAGATTAAACACAATGGTAGCCCTAATGATTAAATTGTGTACCAGGTGTGGAATGATTGAAATGATGAAAGTAAGGCCAATCAGGGATATCACACATTCATATTCTTGAATATTTCCAAAACTATAATAGATATGAGAAGTCAGTCAAATTCATAATATATACTCCTCTATATGTATAAATGTATGTAAGTTTATATATAATATATATATATATATGCATATGATGTATATTGAACAAAAGTTGAAGCATTTTAAATTGTGCTTATATTGGACACATGAAATTTTAATTCTTGACATACTTTGAAATTATAATGGATTATGTATTTGTTTATGACCTATTATTTATAGTGATACTGCTCTCATTGAACTTCTTTACAATAGTTTTTTGCCGAAAGATACAGTCTTAATGTGTTGACCCAGGGACCTGCTATAGATGGACTACCAACGGCGGGGCCCCCTCTGTACCAACTATGTTGCCGCTGCTCAAGTGATCAGGTGTTTGAGCGAGCACCTTCAGTGCTGAACAAACACAACTCCACGGTCCGCACTGGCCGCAAGCAGTCTCGTGGGCCAGGTCACGCGATGAAAGGCGAGAATAATTGCGTCACCGACTGAAATATGCAAAAATTTTCACCGTGTTCCACATTTTAAAGTCAAAATTTAGTGTTACGCTGGACTCAGCTACAAGAAATGAAACCACCATCATGATCCTACCGGCATACACTATCCATCTAAAACTACATTTTTTATTGCTGATTACGGTGTAAGGAGTTATTACGCACGCAAGTTGTCTAACGTTGCATCATTTTGGACAGAAAAAATGCAAAAGCTAGCCCTTTTATCGGCCGATTTCAATGAAAGACACATCAATGGACTCGCACGGTTCTGATTCAAACGATGAGACTGGTTGCGCACCCATAAAACTCTCCGTTTTTGAACTTGGTACTCTAGCACACCCGATGTAAGTAACCCGATACAACCGAACGCGGAAACATAGATGGAACAACAATTGGACTGAGCAGGGGGGTTAACTTGAGCGGCGCTACTGAACACGCTTTGTAGTCGTCGCGCCCAGTTGACCACTAAAAGGAATTAGCGCTCCCGTTGGCAGTCCATCTATAGCACGTCCCTGGTTGACCATAGAAGCAGGCATGACATTTTCACATTTAGGATATGCAGGGTTGGTGCACTTCAGCAGCTTTGAAATTTAAGGACGTTCAAGGATTTTTAAGGTGTGTATTTGCGCTGGGTGTCTTACACAAAAATGGCTTTGTATTGCTTGTAGGATGGGCATGGAGGACTTGGAAGGTCTTGATAGTGATTCTGATTCAGATGACCAGGAGCAACCAGGGCCATCAGGAATTGCTGCACATGCAATGCGTGTGGATCCACCTGAAAATGAGACCAGCGACTCTGCTCTCAGTTCATCACCCAGTGACTTGTCAGACAAAGACAAGAGTGACTCGGGGGTAGAGTTAGAGAGTGGGTCTTTGTTACAGAGAGATGCACCCATACCAGTTCCCAACAGTCACCAACAAAGTCCACCATGCCAGGCCAGCGACAGTGATGTTGGTGAACACAAAATGGAGGTGGAGCCTGACAGTACTGGGGAGATAGAGGAAGGTCGAGTAAGCAGTAAAGAGCCAGAGGATGCCATCAGCAGCAGTGAAGATTTTCACAGTGAAAGTACCAAAGAAGCTACTCTTTCCCACAAACCTGGTCTCCTAGCAGCTCTACCTCCACCAAACATGCAGCCTTCACAAGCTGAACAAATGGTAAGCATTCGACACCATTGCAGAGCTAGAAATTCATGGTGGCAGTCAAGACAATTGCCACCAGTGCCTTAACTAAATGCCTTGATGCCTTCAAAGTTCTGTAACTTAAAAGGCATCTATGGACAATGTACTTAAATGACACCACCTGATGTTGCCCAAAATTAGCCACTTTTACCTGCCCTCCAAATTGTTCAAGACCTACCAATGCTTTAGTCTTGCAGGTTTGACCTATTTTCTGAGAGATGGTATATTTTATGTGGATTGAATCATATACACAAAGGCCTGATTGATTTAATAAGCCAATTCACTATCTCAGCACAGCTATTCACATGCACATGTAGGTCATTGGCTATTGAACTTGTCATGTCACTCTGCAAGGAGAGCTCCATTTTTGTCTTTGCCAGCATTACCTGTGAGTGAGACTAAACACTCACTTTTCATCCTTCTGTCCATCTGTCAATCAAAAACTTAAAGGTGGCATTATTTCACTTACGAGATTGGGTATCTGGGCTTAGATTGTACAAATTGTAACGATGCATCTTTGCAATTTACTTGTGACCTAAAGGTCAAGGTCATTGCCCATCAGAAATATTCATATACATGTAGTTGTAACTCACCCAACTTTTGTCAGATTTTACTCATATTGAGCTCATATTGTAGGAAAAAATAAGAGTGCACATCTTTGTTCTTTACATGTAACCTGTAAAGGTCAAGTTCATTTGCCCATGTAAAATAGGTTAAGGTCAATTTTCATCTAATTTTTGTTCTTTACATGTAACCTGTAAAGGTCAAGTTCATTTGCCCATGTAAAATAGGTTAAGGTCAATTTTCATCTAATTTTAATCATGTTGGGTTCAAATTATAGAAATTGTAACAATACATATATTGTAATTTACATGTGACCCCTAAATGGAAAGTTCAAGGTCACTTGCCTATCTGAAATATATCAAGGTATGTTTGATCGTTGGCCCCTGGTTACTATTGAACATGAAAAGCAAAGTACCTATGCAGTTTCTTTTGGTGTTCTTAACTTTATCCTGTCCATAGTAATTGGAACTTTTTGTCTGCTGTTATAATTTTGGACTCAAATGGGAAAACAAGATTCATCCCATTTTCATGAAATTTCTAGGCATCTGATTGGTTAATAACTGTGAGGTGCTTGTCACATTTAACCCAAATCATGGTATTACTGTAGTAATACCAGGCATGCGGAAATATGGCACTTCGCCACCTAGTGGCAGACAATGCTATTACAAAGTAGGCAGCATATAGCAGAAGACAGCTGTAAGCAAAATGGTGGAAGGAAAAGAAAACACAAGCAAACGGTATAAAATTACTATAAATATGTTGTGTTTTGATTTAATTAGTTGTGAATTTTTTTAAAAATGGCATAAATTTGTTACCCTCTGGTTGACTGGGTAATACTGTGGTCATCTCCCACCAAGGAAACTGGTATTACCCAAGGCGTTACTAAAAATACTCCTCCCGTTATAATACTATACTATTTTAACCAAGCTTGTTTAAAGTATGAATGAGAGAAGTCTGGGCTGAAATCCTTGTGTAATGTACATTAATTTTGCCAACATAATAATGGTAATAATATTAATGCATGTAATGCAAAACCGGTGATTACCTTTTTTACACATTCACAGGAACCAGAGAACTTTATTTTGGAAGACTACAACTGTGTGGCCAAGCTTGAAGCTCTGGGACTTGACTTCCTCAAATCAGTTCTTATGTTCCGAGGACTTAAGTGTGGTGGCACCTTGCAGCAGAGGGCAGAGAGGTTGTTTGCTGTGAAAGGATTGGCCCAAGACCAGATAGACCGGTCTCTACTGGCAAAACCTGCTAAGGGTAGTAAAAAGTAATGAAGTGCAACCCAACATTATTTAGGCTCAACCACTGCCCTGTGACACTTAATGAACAACATGGAGTCAAGGCTACACCTTCACTGTCTTTGGATGGTTACTTTTAGATGTTTGATTGTCAATCTGTACATTTATGTCAGAGTATTCAAATGCAGGCAGATAGTGACATTTCCTGTGATATCATGGACACACTAGAAAGGAAACATACAGGAGTGGGCCTTGTTTGACAAGTACAAGGCATTTTCACCAAAGAAGACAAGGACCATGTATGGATTATCTTTATCTGCAGACATTTGGAAAAGAAAATCTTTGGTTTTAAGCATACTATAGTGTAGCCTCTTTTTGTAATCATATTATATATTTAATCAGGGTTAAAATTGTTTACATGTACACTAAAGACACCAAGTGACACAGGAAAAGAATGTGTAATTAAAAAGTGTGTGGCATTTTAAAAATTGTGAAGGTGCTGGGCCTACAAGAACATTGTGGGTTTTATCTCCTGTCTGTTAAAAATAAAAGTTACACAAAATAAGTGTGTTGATAATGCAGTTGTATTAATTTTAGGTCCCATTCCAGGTACAATATCCGTATTTTAAGAGTAACTAGGCAGTGCTAATATCGTGAAAGAATTGCACGAATGGGAAAAGACTGTGCATGATATGACCATCTTTGCTATTTAGCAACAAACGTGCTAATTTTGGACAATATCCTACATATAGTTATTTTCAGTTTTTTCTTACTCCTTGTTGAATATAAAATCTTCATATTTCTTTCCAAAAGATGCTGACAGGTATGGCTGCATGCCAACACACTGAAGATAAAAGCATGAGGCTGTAATCAGCCTTTGTACAGTCATACTGACCTCAATTTTCTGGGCTTTAAATTTAATATCCCATGCTGGTTGTGTAATATAAAGTGCATCTTGCCGGCAGTACAGTTTCCTCGTGAAGTGGACAATTGTATTTGTGTCTTTTTATCCAGAACCAATTTGCTGGTAGTCATTGCCCTATTGTCAATGTGTATAAGTGATCATCACGAATTGATAAATCTTCCATCATTTTAGGAATAATTTTCTTATGGATGGTTCCACATTTTCATCATTTTTTAATTAGTACTAAGAGTACGCAAGGGGGGAGGTGGTTAAATGAGTCTGTACACTTTCATAGAATATGGAAAGTGATAGTCAATTTCTGGCCTGTTTTGTGCAATTTTGCTGTTTTTGGGGGGGAAAAATCATCAATTTTAAAGTACTAAGTTGGGGGGGGGGGGGGAGGAGAGTCATGAAATTAAGTACTTATTCAAAATTGATGATAATGTTGAGCCATCCCTAAATGAGACTGACAGGAAACATTTCGATCATAGTATGTTTGTTAAAGTGATCACATAATCCTGCATGTATACATGTTTATCTTCTGATTATAACTGCCCCCCCCTCCAAAAAAAGGTGTGGCTTTGCAGCCAAAATTAAGTGTTTGTGAAATTCCTGATATGTTTGTATGAATTTTAGCTCATCTGACATATAGCAGACTCGTTTCTCCAAAATCCATCCATCAATATTTTGCTTTTTCTCAAAAACCATTGGCCAGATCCATTTTCAAACTTGGTAGTGTACGTGGGAGTGTACATTGGGTTGGTCTCAACCAAGTTTGTTCAGCTTAGTGATTTTTGTAGATGGGCTTTTTATTTAACTGAGCTGACTTGTCTCAAAGATGGGCTAATAGGATATTCATCTGTGTGTTGTTCATCAACGTTTCTTTTTAGCTTGGCTGACTGTCAGCTGATCTTATAGGATGGTCAGTTGTCCATCACCCACTTTGGACTTCTCAAACACTGTATGTCAGATCCACATTAACATTGATGGGAATGTACATGGGGTGCAATTTTGATCTGGTGGCTCAATACACTTGGCTATTGATGTCCAAGCTACACCCTGCCATTACAAAATCACCTCTTTCAACTTAACGGGTATGGTGACCTCAAAAAAAAAAAATAAATAAATAAATAAATAAATAAAGGTAACTGATATTATAAAACATTCAAGCATTGGCCATGGTCTATATATCTTACGAATTTGGCAAGTGGAATCCAATTACTTTTTCAGATATGGAATTTTATAGTAAAACTTGTACTAACGGACACCTCCATAAGACCAACGCCTGTCCAAGACACACAATATCAAGCTCACCCCTCCATTTTTAAGCTTAATGCACCTCCATTAGCCTGAACTTTGTGCAATGGACATCAGTCAGGGCCCAAGCAGTCAGGAAACCTGGATAAAACCAACTCTATGGTCGATGGTGACTGGTTTGACTGTGAGAGTGCCAAAGGTTATAGAAATAATGCCCTGTGGAAACTATGCGTCACTAAACTCTAATGATCCATCCCTCGCAAAATCAGCTCTATTCGCTGCCAAGTTTTGGTCTGTTATGTGCCAAGCCCTGTTAAAACAATGTGGAGGATTAGATTACAGATTACCAGGCATAGAAAAATAACAAGTAACCACGCTGCTTGGTCATTTCAGGTAAAACCATACGTCCTTGAACATGTTTGTGAATATAATTATGTCTGTGTGCCAACACAGATATAGTTTTTCTAGGAATTCTTTATTTCTTTCTTCACAGGCAAATTTGTCCAACATTTCATTTGAAAAGTATTACATGTAGAAACTCCAAACTTGGCACAATTATACGTCTGTAGATAAAGTCTTGACTTTTTATAATGAGAGGTCAGGCTTTTCAAATTTATGCAAATGAGGGCTAATTAAAGTTTAAATCTTCAATATCTTATATGCTATAGTAGATGTGGTTCCGAGTGTATAGGAGTTTGATCATAGCAAGGCAAAATTCATCTCAAATGTCAAGGTCAAAGGTCAATTTTAGGCAAAATGTCATTTTTGAGGTCACGGTTCACTTCAGGTAGAGGTCATCTCAAGGTCAAAGGCCACTTTAGAGGATGGCTTTCTTTGTCAATTTTTATCCAATTTTGATCATCTTAGGCTCAAATTGTAGCTATTGTAACCCTGCACATTTTTTAAACTTACATGTGGCCTCTAAAGGTCAAAGGTCAAGGTCATTTAGACCTTTGAAAGTTTCATCCAGTCATAACTTGGCCAATTTCCATCCAATTCTAATCATGTTGGACTCGAATTGTAGGTATTGCAACACTGCATATTTTTATAAGAACATGTAACCTCAAAAGGGCAAAGGTCATTTGGCCCTTTGAAAGTTTCATCTTGCCATAACTTGGTCAATTTTCATCTGGTTTGGTTCATGTTGGGCTTGAATTGTGGGTGTTGTAACACTGTGCAATTTACAAGTGACCTGTAAAGGTCAAAGGTCAAGGTCATTTGGAATTTGAAATTTGCATGCAGCCATAAGCTTAATGTAATGTAAAGTACCAAAGGACAAAAGTTGTTGCATTTAATATTTACAACTTTCGAAGGCACACAGACAGATTTTACTTTGAAGCAAATCTTTTCTAGTTTTTTTTTCTTTACAGGCAAACTTGTCCGACATTTCCTTTTAAATGTATTTTATGTAGAAATTCCAAACTTGGCACAATTATGCTTCTATAGATGAAGTCTCACCTTTTTAGGGTGGGAGGTTTTGCTTTTCAAAATTATGCAAACGAGGGCTAATTAAAGTTTTGAATCTTCAATATCTTGTATACTATAGTAGATGTGGCTCTGAGTGTGTAGGAGTTCGATCATAGCAAGGCAAAGGTCATCTCACATGTCAAGGTCAAAGGGCAGTTTTAGGTCAAAATATCATTTTAAAGGTTAAGGTTCACTTCAGGTAGAGGTCATCTCAACGCTCATCAACGCTGCACATTTTGAAACTTTCATGAGACCCCTTAAGGTCAAAGGTCAACATCATTTGGACCTTTGAAAGTTTCACCCAGCCATAACTCAGCCAATTTCCATCCAATTCTAAATAATCAACTTGGACTTAAATTGTGGGTATTGTAACACTGTACATTTTTGCAATTTACATGCGACCTGTAATGGTCAAATGTCAAGGTCATTTGGACTTTGAAATTTTCATCCAGCCATAAGCTTAATGGAATGTAGAGTACCAAAGGACAAAAGTTGTACCATTTAACATTTACAACTTTTGTTGGCACAGAGATTTGCTTTGAAGCAAATATTCTTTTCTAGTTTTAACCTGGGCTTTTGACTTCACATTCCTGTGTGCCAATATTCACTTGTATACTTTATGTTTATATATGTCTTCTCTTCAAATTTACCTCAGTTCAACATGATCAATATCCCTCATTGAGAAGGACATCGGTGAATGACGGACATAATTTAACGGTCCCTTTAATATCCATTATACAAAGGTTTGACTGTATCTTAAAACACATTTTGGCACAAAATTTCCATCAAATTATAGGTGGCGCTACTAGTATCCTCTGCAACTTAGACCTGGACCTCCCCCAAAATCCCATCAAATTTAGTGAAGACCTACCAGAATTAAAGATCCTCGAGTGTTCACAAGATTTTCACATTTTGACCCCTATATTACATAATACAGTAGGTGGCACCATCAATATTGAAAGGGACCTAGATTTTCAAACACCCTATAAATACAATTTTGAATTTTGCTGAACTTGAAATATAATAATTTTGGAATAATTCCTCTAAATGTGAGACACAAGCACAAAACACTTTTTTCAGATAACTTGTTTTATTTGCCACCGTTTATGACAGATAATTCATACAAACAAAAATACATCCACACAGCTAGTCAATACAAATTTATTTTTTTGGCATTCAATCTAATGTGGTCTGCCACTGACCAATGAAGAATATGATAAATTATTCAATTGCAATAACATTTTCTACATTTCAACACAGTATAATAAAGAGTAAGACTATAAAAGTAAATAGCGTCTATTTAACATTCACATGAAATGTCACACCTGCAAACGGTTTACATCATACCTTTGATAATATCCATGTATACCCAGACATGTTAATATTGCCATAAAAACCTTAAAATTTTGTGGATTTCTCAACATTTCGATGATATATACATGTACTTGGCTCCAACTTCATCATAAAGATCTGTATTATACAGAATATCTTATTTGATGGAGTGCATGGTAAAATTTTAACAGGACACTATAATTCTGGATAGATATAACATTCTGTTGTCATGATAACAAGACTAATTCAACATTGAAGTTTTCTTTGGTTCATTTTGAGTGCTTCCTACACACCCTGTACTGGGTAAAGCTGGTTTCCCACAACATCCTGTCCTAATAGGTTTCCCTATTCATTATTAAACTTATGCTGAACATCAAAAGAGACAACATTTTGCATCAATACGATTTGATACGGAGAGCCTTTAGCCCCCTTGAGAATGTTGGGTGCACAGTTGGCTAGTGGTAAGATGCTCGCCTTTCACCTCTGCGACCCGGGTTTGATTCTCGTCCTGGGCAGCATGTGGAAAAAGCTCCTACCACTTTGACCGTGCACGGTGGTTTTCTCTGAGTTCTTCGGTTTCCTCCACCACAGACAAGGTAGGAAGTATATGCCAACATCTGTGCCATGGAGAGTGACTCGATAAGTCAATGCTTGACTTCTTTCACAATCCATGTAAAACAAATGTGTCTATACTAATGTTCAGGCATGGATTAATGCCATCTCTTAATTGGCCAGATCTGCAATGATCATCAAGTATCCATGAACTACAAACTGCAGTGAGCACAGGTTCTCACCATTAGTCAAAGATGATGTGAACAATACTTACAGGTGCACTACATATATGTACACACATGTACACCACAAAATGTTCTGTGTTGTTTTTCCACATTTCAAACCAAGAGGCCCTTGGCCTTAATGCTCTGCTGACATATTAACTGACGACCATTCCCCAAAAAAATAATTTCCTGAAAAGCATTCCTTCAATGACCTTGAGAAATTAATCAATGTCATTCTTATTATGCAATATCAAACTTCCACATGATAGACCTATGGTACATTGGTATCATTTGCCTTATTCTTTACCAAGATATTGAATTAAATGTCCTTTTCTTCAGTGCTTAATAACATTAAGTTTTATATACAATGTACTCAAGTGCAAGTTTGATCTAGGAGCTCAATTGTCTTTGTTACTGATGTCCAAGCTACACCCTGCCATTACAAAATCATCTCTTCCAACTTTATAGGTCTCGTGACCTGCCAAAAACATGTCACGGTCACTGATATTGTATAACATACAGGTATTGGCATTAGACATGATCTATACATCCTATAAATTTGGCATGTCTAATTCATTATGTTTCGAGATATGTAATTTATCAAACATTAAGGATACAAGAGTGATCACAAGATTTTCACATTTTGATCTATATTTGACATAATATGGTGGGTGGAGTCACCAACATCTAACTCAACCTAGATTTTCATACATTTGTTAATTCCTGAAAATTATAAAAGGCTATTTTGAAAACTGTGGAATGTATTGCACTCACAAGCAAAAGTTTACGGACAGAAGGACCAACGGACAGACACGAGTGACCAAATAAGCTCTGCAACCTATGGTCAGCAGACCTACCTAGAAGATTCAAACATTGTCCAGCATTATTAAGCTCAAATTTAGAATTTATACTTCCCATGAAAAACACACAAGACAACGTTAAAACTACTGTGTGTACTCTGAAACAGAGCCAACAGTGATATACCATTTTTCCCCAGATAATTATACTGTCTCAAAGGTGTCAAAAATTGAGTCTTTTGAATCAGGAAATCCTGGTAAAAGGTGCATGAAAATGAAATAAATGGGCCATTGCCCTCAAAATTGCTTCATCTGAACAACTTTTGGATTCTCCAAAATGAGAGACTCCCACCTTACTCGGGACAGTTGACAGGCATGCAGTTTTTCTCATACAATGTACAAATAAGACATCACCACCTACAATATGAAATAAAGTCACCTGGGGAACTGTGAATCCTCCTTGCAGATTGTTAGTTCAGATGTTTGCACCAGGAGTGGCATCATCGACTTCTGGATGGCAACAAAATCACCAGCACACATAACTGACCTACACCACACACAGCATATGTCCCTTGTTTCTGAACTTAGTGCTTAGCTTGCATGGAAGAATTGTGAGGACTCAAGTTCTGTGCACAGCCACAGCACAACAAATAGGTTTAGCAATTTTGCATGGTAAAGTTACTACACACTTGCTACACATACAACAGGACATCACAAATTTCTCTCACTTAGGGCTTTTCCAGTTGAATTAACATCGGGGGGGGGGGGGGGGGGGGGGGGGCAGAACACACCTATATTTTTTTTTAACCTTGCTGGGGGGTCATGAGCATATTTCACAGCTGAAGGTTGTGGGTGAAACTTATTTTTTTATGTAGGTAGTACCCTAAAAATTTATAGGCATTCTCCCCCCCCCCCCCCCCCCAAGTGTAAATTTAACTGGAAAAGCCGTTGGTATCATGGTCACCTGTACAGATTGTACATTTAGGCTGAACTGATTTGTTATTTTTTCTGTGAATAAGTTATTGAACTTTCAGGGCTCAATGTGATTGCCTCCATGACACTTACTTTATCATACAGTTTTTTATATTTCATCCTTGTCCGTGGCTATTCAGCATTTTTTTCACATGCTCTTCACTATTCAAATGTAAGATTACATACCTAAACTGATTTACTCTGCAGACATTTTCTGAATTACATATTCATCCAGGAAACAAAAACAAAAAACCAGGTACATGAGATCCAAGTGATATTCATGATTGCCTTGACTTCACATGTACATAAGCAATGAAATATTGTTTGGGAAATTGTACATTGCACTTGGATTTGACTTTTTTTTTCACCCGTTGGGGGAAAAGTATGTTCACGTTCCTGGTATCTCACAAACAATCTGTATCTCAAGTCTGAGCTGGGTCCCTCTGCCTTTACTAATACAACTTCAGTCTTTCATATGTGCTACCTGTACACCTATCAGTCTTTCCTTTCATAAAGCTGTGCATCTTTTTTTTTTTTTTGGTGAGCACCGTTCTGCATGGATCTGCAAGACCATCAATGTGGACCTGGCAATTCATGTTCTCCACAAACCCTTAGCCACAGAAATGTGAAAAATTTACCATATCAGGTTACAGTTTCCAAAATCTGGAACTCCTGCTTGCCGTCATCGGAGCTGTAATAAAAAAGACAGGAGCCACAAGTTACCAACAAGAAGGCTGTGTGAACAGCCCATGCTCAGCTGACCTAGAGATCATCACACTTGTGGCTCTGTGAACTTGGGAAGGGATCAATGTCACCCATGTACTGAGCAAGTCTGACCTTTATGGAAGAACATTAACATATGCACCATCAAGTTCAAGAAGCTCTCAAGTTCATAGTGAAGGGTAAAATTCATGTATGTTACACTGTGACCCCAGAAAAAAGGTCAAGGTCAATCGTGCACTGTCCAAGGCTGACCTTCATAGAGAAGCATTAAAATTTAAAACATCAAGGTCAGAACTCAAAATAGATCTGAAGTTACCAAGTGAAAAGTAAACTTCATGTCAGTTGTCCTGTGACCTTGGGAATCGGGTCAAGATCCAAAAATCACTGGAGCATGATAACTTGCACAAAATAGGTAGACACTTATCAAAGGTACATCCCTACCAAGCTTGACACAAATCTCGCCAAAATTATTTAAGTTATAAACACTACAAGAAATTCCCATGTTCAACTTTCCCATCAAAACTTTTTTAAAGATTTTCCACAAAAAAAAAAAAAAAGAAAAGAAAACTACTGTAGCTTGACCATTTGAATAAACTTGATAGAGACCCATCCAAGGTACATTGCCATCAAGTTGGAATCCAATCTGGATGACGGTTTCAGAGAAGTCGAAAATGAGAATTAGCATTAGAATGCCCATTGACTTTAATACACAGTAATCAAAGGGAAAGGTCCATTGACCAACAACTTCATGAATTGAAAAAAAATCATTAAAAATCAGGAATCCACAGGAGTGCCACCTGGTGAACAACTTTGTTTGACCCTTTCACAAGGAACATATCCACCAAGTTTCTGCTTAATCTGAGAGATGGTTCTAGAGAAGAAATCAAAAATAGCCAAAACACACAAAAAATCATTAAAAAAGGAAACAAATTGCAGAACCACCTGATGAAAAAATTTAGAACACCGAGTCCTTAGGGGGTGTTCCTGTGTCATATCAAAGCAATTGGGTGAGCGGTTTTGGAGATTTTTTTTAATTTGCCCCCCCCCCCCCCCCCAAAAAAAAACAAAAAATTCATTTAAAAAATTTTAAATCACCAATGCGTTACCATCTGAACAACTTGGTAGAGACCCACCCAAGGTACATTTCCACTAAGTTTGAAGTTAATCTGGCGTATGTTTTTGGAGAAGTAAAAAATGTGATTTGTGGACAGGTAATGGACAATTGGCCATCCTAAGAAATCAGCTTGACCAGCCGTCAACTGGGTTAAAAATGTACTTTACACATAGATCTTCAAACTCAAGATTATCAAGCATGAAAGTTGTTTTAACTAATCTGGCGTACGTTTTTGGAGAAGTAAAAAATGTGATTTGTGGACAGGTAATGGACAGGTAATGGACAATTGGCCATCCTAAGAAATCAGCTTGACCAGCCGTCAACTGGGATAAAAATGTACTTTACACATAGATCTTCTTGCCTTGTCCAGTTTTACTTTGTCTGCATCTTGGAAACAAAAGCATGATACTGCATTATGCACCCTGATGGCATGCAAGTTTAGTTTTTGAGTATTAGTTTGCACTCAAAATATATATATGAAAGTTACATGTATGGTTTACCTGTAGATGCAATGAAGTAAAAACCACTTACCGGAGCTCCAGGATTTCCTGGTGAATTTGAACTTGATGATGATGGAGAACAAGTTGCTGCAGCTATGAATATGACATGAATCCAGCATTAAATTGATATATACATGTACATCAGAATGCAGTGATGGTGACTGTTTGCATTAAAGAATCAACCTATCCACAACTGAAGGATTGATAAACTAGAAATGCACACATTATATTGAAATAATTTGAATATTTATTTGTAGCTGAAAATTTTAAAATGTTAAATTAGAAAGCACAAACTTGCCAAACCACAATAAATCTTAAAAAGAGTTCATGTGCAACCTTTACACTGAAGGTACAGTTACTCAACTTTAAATGTACAGGGTAAATTAACTATTAAACCTACATGTACCAATATGTACCAATATGTACCAATATTGTTTATTTTTACTAAAGCTGTAATGCTTGTCATGCACATCCTTTTTTTTTTTAAACTTACCTTGTGCTCCTGTATTTGAGGCAGTAAACACATCAATGTGCATTTGTCCTGGTAATAACACTGTCTGGTGCCCACCTGAGCTGCCATCCCCTGTGTCCATGCTGTTGTCTCTGGATGCATCAGTGTAACTAGCACTATTCATGGCAGTTCCCTCTGTTGCTCCACATAGGTGGCCTTGGCTGTCCAGGTGTAGCTGACCTGGGAGAACTGGCAGAGGTTGAAGTGCATCCTCATCATCCCTCATAGTAGCATCAACTGTATCACTGTCCGATGCTGGACTCACACTGTATGCCTTCCTAGCCCCTTGAAATAACAGTTGTCGCGTCCTTTCTGTAATGGCCAAAAAACTGTGTCTCGTGATATTTATCAGAATAAAGAGCTCGTGCATGCATGTCAATGATGGAATACAAGGAACAAAAATCAATACAAGTAAAAATTAATTTGCCAAAGAAACCTTTAAAATAAATAGCACTTTTGAACCCTTCTGCAATGATCATTTATAACACTTGATTGACATTTTCTAAACAGTTATGAGCCATTGACATAATTTCCATAAATGCCAGTAAGTTTGAGACTTTAGTGTACATGAAACTGTGAAAATTACCCAGGATGCGCCGATGTCTGCATGTGCAGTAGGGAGTGATGAAGAAAATCAACCTTGTTGACTAGATACTGAGTAGTCTTCTGATTGGATAATTTACAATTCTGTTATGTCCTGTATTGATATGTGTTTATGGTAAGAGCTCTCTCATGCCCGCTTTTATTATTGTTCTTATTCTACAACTTCCCCACCCTAACCTGTGTGCTACAAAAGTTTTTATGCTGCCATCCCCTCTGTCCATGTTGATGGAGAGTGTCAGGAGAATAATGACATCACAATGTCAGCCAATCACAGGCCTCCCGGTTCTGTAGCTGGAAAATAGTCTGCAACATTATAGACATTGCCATTAAACAGGCTAAAAATGGCAAAGCCAGTAGGCCTGATTTAATCCTGAATGAAATGCTTCAAGCAGGTAGAACTGCTATTGCGCCAGCTATAAAAAAAAAATCTCCAAACTCCTATCCACAAAAACGGGGACCCTTCTTGCCCATCAAATTACTGATGTATTGTAGTTGGCAGCAATCGAAGTAAGCTATTCTGTCATGTTTTACATAACAGACTCTCTAAATTCGCTGAGGACCATAAATTGATACCCCAGTGCCAAATCAGTTTTAAGCAGGGAGCAAGAATTGGAGACCATGTCTTGACTTTGAAAACCATGGCTGACAAGTAAGTTAAACGAAAGTCCGAAAATAAACTCTCTTTTTGTTTCGTTGATTTTAAAGCTGCCTTTCATTCCGTTAACAGACAGGCTATGCTCTTTAAACTTCTGGAAGCTGGTACTGGAGGAAGCTTCCTGGCTGTATTGGAATCTATGTACCCAGGTGTAAAATATAAAATCAAAATTAACTCAAACATCAGTGAAACTTTCAGCTCTACAAATGGGGTGATGCAAGGTCGCACCATAACTCCAATGCTATTTAAACTATTCATACACGACCTGCATGACATTTTCATGGAAGATTGTCACCCTACATCCTTGCAGGACACAGACCTTGGTTGCCTGCTTTACGCAGACGATTTAGTAATTATGTCTCAGAGCTTACAGGGTTTACAAACATCTCTTAATAAGTCAGAAACTTATTGCAAGGAGTGGAATTTGTAAACATGAACAAAACCAATATAATTATCTGCAATAAGAATGGATGGGTGCTTGACCAACTTTCATTTCTTCTTTGCTGGCTCCATGATTGAAACTGTTAGAAACTACTGTTATTTAGGTATCGTACTCACCATAAATGGTAATTTCACAGCAGCCTGCAATAGGCTTTTTGCGACCAGGCTAACAAAGCCCTATTTAAGCTAAAACAGCTAAATATCAGAGAATATATTAAGACTGCTTTTAAACTGTTTCATGCTCTTATCTTCCCTATCCTTAACTATTGTGCAGAAATCTGGGCACCCTGTCTCATTAAAATCTGCAATACTCATAACTTTATGGCCACATGTGATAAATTTCCTGCAGAAAAAATGCTCTTGAATTTCAATAAATTTTTACTGGGAGTTAACAGAAAAGCCACCTGTGCAGCTGTAAGAGGGGGAAAATCTATATTCCAAACTTGTGTTTACTTCCTTCCACACTTAAAGCCCTGTGTCGAAATTTAAATTTTAATGTCATACCATGATGAGGACACTGAAATTGCCGAAATTGTCATATCTTTTGTCAATAATTGTCTCACAAAGAGGAAACTGGCTCTATCAATTAACAAATCTTATCCTATTATGGTAACCATTCTCTACTATAATGTTGCTTCACAGATGGTCCTTTTACCCTTAACCATCTCATTAAGTACACTTTAATCACATTTCAAGAGACTCTTTTTCAAGACAAAAACTGCTAATTATTTTTAGACCATATTTGGCATCGATACCAGAGACAATCTTGTAAAGAACGTCATAATTTAATATGTTTGTGTAACGTTTCAGCCACTTACAACGTATCAGGTGCACCTCTTCATGGTACTTAAGGTAGCGAGATACAAATCACCTGAAATTTCAGCCAAAAAAATATTTTTTGATGTTTGTTTGGATGAATATCTTATGTATCTTTCATGTAAAAATCAAATTTCTGCTGAAATTGCCAAACAGAGAAAAACAGGGGTATTTAGTAGAGCTTCTTGCTGAGCGTTGACAGTCACGCTGAGTGTGTTTGTTGTTAGTGTGAAGGGGATGGGCTTGAGAAAGTGGTCACATGACCGGTCAATTCTCGTAAACAGAATGACTGAGCTTGGGTATGTACAATTCAGATATTATAGTGGGGTCCGACCCGCTAACCCGGTCCCAAAACTATCAATTAGCCTGACTAATCCAGTGGTAATTTGATCTAATATACATTGTAATTCGATATCGTTGTATTTGCTGTGGGTAAGTAAAGGTACAGCTTACTTCTTGTGACAAAACATCCAGTTTTATTTGATCCTTTGAAAGTACCATATATAGGTAGTAGGAGCCTACCTAATGAAACGTTACCATGTTGAACAGTACATAGAGCACTTACAAAAACCCCATGGAGCCCCTCATCATATAAAACACTTGCCACGCTTTGGAGATATTTTTTTTCAACAAAGCCTTCAAAACTGCAGCAAGCAAGCTGTGATATAAATGCTATTGAAATGTAGCGCGCCATCGTCAAGCAGAGGCCACACGACCATGATTGGCATCTCGCGTCACCACGATTGGCCAATCAAAATGAAGTGTAGCAAAGCGGTACGCTTGACAGGGAAACCATGTTTTGTGATCTAATCGCAAATAAACAATGCGATTAAGCTCTTCAGAAGTAAACAACATGAGTGACAGTTATTATGTTTGTTCAAACATACCCTGAACTCTTACTATGCAAAAATCCACCAGTGTTTGAGTAAAATTGGGCGAGTTATTGTTCTCAGACCTGGTTCAAAGATGACGAGTGAACCTTTGATTGCCATTCCTGAACAAAGATGAAAGGCCGTCTACTTGAACTCGTTAATTTTATTTTGCAAAAACTTACCGGCGGATTTCCTTCAAATAAATGGGGTTGGAAAGGTAATCGTGTGGAGTTTAAAAGTGTCCTTTTATTTTTCTCTGTGCCTACAAGTTGGTTTTTAACCTTGTATAGAATGTCAATGCTCAATGCATTCAGCTGATTAAGTGATGCCACCGTGTTTGAATGCCTGCACTTACACAAATAAAATACATACAGCCAAATAAAAGGACACTTTTGAATTATGGTATATTGCCAATAAAATGGCATACTTTTCACAAGTTTGTTGTATACATTAAAAAAGTTATTGGCCAACAGCGCTGGGGTCTGAGATAAACGACATGCTCTTCTTTATGGTTTGTTTATTCAACAATTACAATCAGTATTGTTCCAATTTTTTTCCCTACATCTAGTACAGAGCTAGAAAAATCCATAAATGTATACTTTCACTATGTTCATGGGAACAGCTTAAAAGTTACAGGGCCCTAAAGTTGTCCATGCTGATTTGCACCACATTTGTATCTCACAGCAAATCTAATAAAAATTGCTGAAGAACCCCTCCACACCCTGAGGAAGGCCTAGGTGGGACGAAACATGTTGGGGGAGGCTCTTCCTATTAACTTGAACAGTTGGTGTTGTTGACTTGGTTGTTCATTTGGCTCTATCAACTTAACTGCATGGTTTCCATTTTGTATGTTGTGAGTAGCTCTAAAAGGTACCTAACTATAGTACCCAATAACCCATTACGCGGATGCCAAAACTGACGAGTTTGCCCACATCTGCTCTCAGAAAGAAAGGGGACACTGGTAGAGACACCATACGGCCGGGGACCGCATTCCCTATCAATTCCATGCTAAATGCATGAAAGTTGGGAAAGCTGCATCGCTATTTTTTCCACTTTAAAGCTGAACAGATGGTCAGAAAAGCTAACCCTTTGAGAGCATATATATTAGTCATTTAACATTATACTTCTATGATATTTGTATGCTCTCTGTGGAGCTACAGTCCATTTCCAAATGCAGGCAACTCTGCAGCTTGCGCCTCTTTGCATCCCAGCATCCTGTGCGGTGGAAGCTAGTCACTTTCACACCAAATACACATGTGCAAGGCTATCTGCAAAAGGGGTTATTGTGGCCACCATATGCCCCCAATGGTCAACTCTAGTCTTTTCTGACTGCTGACTTTTTATGCCTACAACTACATATGTACCCTCAGACTCCCTCTCATGATCAGATTATTGTCCTGTGTAAGTAGAAGAGGAATAAAGTGGATGTTTATATTGTCATACAAGTATATGCATTTTTTATGCATATTATATTGTCTTTTTGTGCTGTATTGCCATGTTCAGTCCATTGGAATTATGCAATAAAGATATTCGTATTCACAACCGGACCCGGTTCTGTAGTGTAGACACTTCATTTTAACTTATAAAATTCGTCCATAATATTTTAGAATAAAAGGTTGAGTTCTGCAGTGACTCCGATTTGGCTACACATTTTGACGGTCTACATAGTAGACCTGTCCCAACGTCATGCACGGGATTTTTCTTATCAATCAGACCAACATGTAGTACACCCTTTGGCTTTGATTAAAAAGTGCGTTTAGTCATCACAGACTTCGACCACTCATGGACTGGTTGGTGAACGATAATGTGGTCATCTTCGGACAAGCCATGCTGAAACCACGGGTGGCCGCCTCTCACTGCACTACAGCGATCGCCTGACTACCCCACTGGTGGTGGGGTAGTCAGGCGATAGCTGTAGTGCAGTGAGAGGCGGCCACTCGTGGCTTCTGTGGTGGGGTAGTCAGGCGATCGCTGTAGTGCAGTGAGAGGCGGCCACCCGTGGCTGAAACTTGGAATTAGAAATTCAAATTGTGTCTGAGACGTGCTTCTCACCGTAAACAGCTTTCATATTATGCTCTTTGTTCACGCCTAGATCAACTTCCTTTTGCCCAATATGAGACTTCAATTGTAGAGGCGAATCACTATCCGTTTGTCTTCGGCGTTTAGGCATAATGTCTGTCTTCTGGCCAGCTGTTTGCAGGAGATTTAAACCTGACGCAGCACCACAAAATGTCAACAAAGCGATATTCCCGCGGTTCTGCTTACTTCCTGTTTGAACAACACATGCGCGTGCGCAATCTTTGTTACAGGTGTAAAGTAAACGGGGGCAGGAAGATTGGCTAAATATATTTAATTTGATATAAATAAATGTTTGAAGATTTCAAAGAGTCATTAGAAATCAGTGTCCTTTCTTTGAGAAAACGAAAGCGGAGTGTCGAGTATTGAGGATATGTTACTAAAAATAGTATCTGTTCAAGGGCAATCCTGGACTTGGGGATTCCGTCAATGATGTAATGAACGCATTGCGCTTGCGCTGTCTTAACATCATTGACAGGTCTCTTCTCAGTGTGGAATTGAGCCACAAGTTCCTTGGAGTTCTTCAAAATCATGCCTCTATTTGAAGGCATAGGGTATGGCGGGGAGAAAAATGCTGTCATTGTTGATATAGGAACAGCGTACACCAAGTGAGTGGATGTGAATTTTCAGTGCCGACAGTGGGAGGTGGATTGGTGTGACTGATTGACCTTACCAAGTGCCCAGTGCCACTGGCAGTGGGCCCAACTGTGGCTAGAGCCAAGAGCCTAGAGTGAAGTCAAGGTTCAGACTCCGTCCGAGTCGGAGCATACTTGTCAATAGGCAAGGCAAGGGAAGGGAGAATAAATGTTCCAAGAACTGCCTAAAAGAGGGCACTGCAGTCGGTGGTGGGCTACGCTTGTGTATTCCTATTACTTTACATTGTAATTTGCAACTTTTTAACTTGAAAACTACTGCACATAGAAACACCAAATTTCAGACAGTAATGAGTAAATCTAGAATGACTAGATGCATAAGTTCCAAATACCTCACTAAAATCTTATAGCCACAGGTACAAAAGTAACTGGTTTATTTAAGGTTGCTTTAACATACAAACTAAAGGGAATACACAGCTCTGGCCCTCCAAATGTTTGTGTATTCAGTTGTGTATTGGGGCGAATACACACCTTAAAGCTAATTCTGACCTTTCCTAATCAGTTTCATTGTCACTGTCACTGACAGGAACTACATGTACCTCTTTAGCAATGATAGGATAATATATTTATATTTTATGTTCAGAACAAGCAGAACTCGAACCAGCAACCTTTGGCACCAGTCGTCTAGCTGAAATGGGAAACCCACATATCCACTCGACCAAATCCCCATTCTTAAAAGAATGGTTCAATGGAGGTAGTAAGGTGCTAGTGCCATATCAACAAGGCTATGCAGTAGATTTACTGAGTCAGCATTTATTTCCAGAGTCTGGGACTAAAATCCACCAGCATTAAGGAAATGCCAAAATATATTTATATTTATGTTGTGATATGAAATTTTAGCTTACCTAACCGTAAATACAACTATATTAGCCACAGCCCTCAAATATAAACTCTTTCTTTCAAAAACCTATATGACATTATAACTTTGGTATGTAAACAGCTGGATGATTTATATGTATATCTTGTATAGTCAGTTAGGAACAGTTATAAATCTATTTGTCACCTTTTAGGTGTGCTGATGTGTGCATATAATGTACAATATATATCACACAAATAAATGAACTATGAACTATCAATGTGATTGCCAGCCAGCGAATACCGGTGTAACCACAAGTGCCGGAAACAAGAATTTTCATTGTTGGAAAAATTCTATCAAGGTTGGTGACAGCTCAGTTTTGCTGCAGCTGCATCACACAAACACCAGTGTGTGCTGCAGCCAATGTGGGGACCGCCAATTCCACACCATTGCCAGTGACACTACAGTCTACAAGTACACTGCATGGGAATACCACATACACAATCAAACGTGTATTTAAATAATTTTATTGCCCGATGTAATAGTTCAATACAGTGTGAGTGAGAATGTAGCAAACTAGGTCAGACATCAATGCTGGGGACTGCCAATTCCAGTGCCACTGCTAGTGACACTACTGTCTGCAAGTACACTGCATGGGCATACCACAGGCACAAACAAATGTGTATTTGAATAATTTTATTGCTGCATGTAATAGTTCAATACAGTATGAGTGAGAATGTAGCAAACTAGGTCAGACATCAATGATGCTGAGCAAAATTACCAGCTACAAATAAATTATTATGATTAGTATTACATAATAGGCCCTTGGGGCATTCTTTGAAATTTGGTCCGGTTCATTGGGGAAAAGTATGGCATGTATTATTATAAACTTTTGCAGAGGAACTATCGCAGGTTGCGATATCAGGTTTTAAATTTAGTATCCATGTACTTTAGATTAGCTATTTTCCACTTCAGTATAGTTCCTGTAGCCTCCATAATCTTCTTCATGCATCATATTGGTATAGTAATATTTCTGATTCTCACTAGATGGTGCATACCTGTCAAGTCTCCCCCATAAGGTGGGAGTCTCACACTTTTTCATCCAAAGTTTTTTTATTTATGTGCAAAATTTCAAAATTTGGCAGAATCTCCCCCATGAAAATTTAGTATTTTCTATTATATTCTTTGTTAAAATACAAATCTCCCCTATGGGTTTTTCAAATTTACAAAAATCTCCCTATTTTGAAGTGTGGAATGTTGACAGGTTTGATGGCGCTCCTCACAATACATTCTCACTCAAGCTACTAAGTTGGGCATGAATGCCACAGAGCACAAACAATCCTCGCCAGCTCAGGTGGTAAAAGAGGAGGGCTTCAGGAAAGGGTTCAAATGTGTGGCTTTGACTCCCACACAATGTAGTGAAAGAGGGAGCCTGGGGGGGGGGGGGGGTACCCCCCACATAAAAAGGGGTATGGGGACACACACACACACACCCCCACCCACCCCCAAGAAAAGAACCGTTTTTGGCAAAAAACTAATAAAATCCAAACCTCCAAAATCCGGACAGTATTCCAAAGAAGCTCCAACCATTCTTATGGGTTCAGATATTAATATTATCGTATTTTGTTCAGGTCCCTCCATCTTTTCACAACCTTGCCTTGCAGATAGCAGATCAAGTTCACAGACATCATTGAGCTAATGTTGTCATATTAGGTTTATGATCCAGACACAATCAATACTGTAAATTGCTTCCTTTTTGCTGTATGCATATTTTCACTTATTTTACTGATATGAAAACCATGAAAATTTAAACACACGAAAATTAAGCAATTTACAGTGTGTAACTGTCGGCAGACTCTTCTCTCACAATGATTACTGACAGAAACCTGCTTCTTTTGCCTTATCTTATACACATGGCTAGTCATCCAAAATAAGAAAAAACCTAACAACAAAGGTGTCTTATACTTTTGACAACTGGCATTATAATTTTACTCAGCCCTATTGTGCAGTAGACAGGGAACCATAAAACATGTGACTGAAATTAATACAGTTGTGTTGTCTATACCTGTGGCCACATTATCTTGCCCTTCAAAAGACAGATGTATACTCATTCATTTTTTGTTGAATCACAGAGCAGATATTTTGAGCGTAGGCCAACTCCCTTTTTATTGATGAATTATGTGAGTTAGGTTCAAATTTTGCAGTTATTATTGTTTAATTTCCAAATTTGACAAATTTTGCAGGTTTAGATTCTTGGTGACTTGTTTAAGTTAATTCAAGATTTCAAATACTAAAAAAAAAATAAACAAATAAAAATAAAGGTCAATGTAAACTTAAAAAGAGAACACCACCACTGTGCATCCATCATGAATGAACATATCATTTTCACACTAAATACCCACAGCTGATAGGCAGCAGAGGTGTATTATGGTCACAACTAACAAGAAGATATTAGGGATTTAAGCCTAGTGAACCCAAAGGTTTCCAGATGTAAATTGTCTTCTGTCTAAACAGTTTTATTTAAATTTTTCATTACTAGAAAACATTTTTGCTTAGATAGGTATGTAAGACCATTCATGATGACATGCTGTCTAGAGATCAGTGGCTTTCCTTGGCGTAGGTTGGGCGTAATGCACCCCACCTATGCAGCGGAAAGCTCTTGACTCCTACTCTGACCCAGGAATGAGTTGAACATTATGTGCAACAGACAAAACTTGTAAATTATTTCCTGCATTGTGAGGGTGATTTGGCCACACTGGTTTAAGTGCATGCAAAATTTCAAGTAGCACAAAATAAAATTAAAGTCAGTGTAAACTTTAAAAAAGGGAACACCACCACTCTGCTCCCATCATGAATGAACACAGATACACCTGTAGATTTATCCCATATAGATATCAGTTAGGATCAGTTAATACTTTGGTCTATTTTATGCATGTATTTATTTGTGTTTGAATATATTACCACCTGCTGCACCTAGAGGGCATATATGTGGAAATAAAATAGTTGAATCTTTGAATCATGTTATTTGATCAGATCATATACATAGAGGTATCATAACACTAAATTTAGCTATACATGACCAAATTATATGTTTGAAACATTGACTGGGCCCCAAGCCAGGATTTGAGGGATAATCCAGGTTTGGGTATAATCTTAGATGTATCCCAAAGTGTTTGTAAATGCTGATGTATCTGATAAGGGAGTAACTAGCCCTGGGTGTACTTGCTGGTATAATGTAATCAACCTGACATAGTCAATGTAATTTAGTAGGGGACACTGAGCACCTACCGTAAGAGGCTGGTCACTGGGGATATAATAGGGACTGGCGGTAATACGGGTATACCTTGTGTGGTGGCAGAACACAGGGTAACCTTTAGCTTCGGTGCCACAAAGTACCCCAAAACACGCCACCTAAAAACATTGGGTGGGGCAGTGGTTTTCCCAGCCAAGCCTCGCCTCAGGTCTCCCACTCCTTTTTCAGTATGTACTTAGAGGTACATGTACATACATATATTTTTACTCAAATACGCTCTTATGATGTAAATTCTCATCTACACACTCATACACACACACACACGCAACAGACATGCACAACAAAATGATACACAAATTATCAAGTGCCCATATCTTATATCATCCTGATACCACTTTATTAAAATTTATTTTGAGATGTTTCATTCAAAAACTAATTAAGCTTTTGATGAGTCTGTCACAAAATTTCGCAACTAAAATTGAACTTAGTTTTACTTTCAAACTAGACTGTAAAATGAATCTTTTTCTCCATGAAACTACCCTTTAGAATTCGGTGGCCACCCAGACAGCGGCTTAATGGCCTTATGGGAGGTCTCCCCTAACAATATTTTCGTATAAACGATACATGGTATTTTATTTTTTCCATATGTTTGAGATATGTATGAGATATTGTTGAAATAAAATGAATCTTGAATCTTGGTACTCTTACTTTGATTTTATCTTGAAGAGAAAGTAGTTTCCTTTGTTGTCACTATGGGAGGGACTTTTTTTTATCAATCCGTGTTTACAATTATTATTAATATAAGATAACAGGTTCACAAAAGGAACCTTCACTTGCTGGACAGTGCTTCAAGGTACTGTGAATTCATTTAATTTTGCTGTGTTATTTTCGCTTATTTCGCTGATGTTTCAAAACCGTGAAATAAAGAACACGGTGAAAAAAGTTTTTAACATGGCATTGATTGGAAGTAAAACTGAAATAGTGAATTTAGAGTCGCATTGAAAGGTTCGTAAACATGGAAATAAATGCGCTTGAAAATAAGTGCATTCACAGTAGCTGTTTTCAGCATGTAACCACATTTCAAGGAAACAGCAGGGCTCACCAATTTGCATTGGCATTGGCACTTCCGCTGCGGGATAACCTAAAATTTGTCATCTTTGTGTGCTTTGAGATTTATTGTGTCGTTGGATTGTGCATCCCCTTGTCCAGCCAAAGTTTGCTACCATATTACTTCAAAAATGCCTAATAGAATTTAGCTTTAACTTGATGCAACAACACATCATCAGGCCAAGATGAACTGATCAGATTTGCAGGTCACTGTATTCTATTTCATGATGAGCATGCTTAAAGTCTACAGGAATGCTTGGTCAAAGACTGCTAAGCCCTCAAAAGTACACACAGGAAAATTGAGCATTCAATATATCTTTTAGTTTCTGTGACCTACTTTTCTTATATCGTGGCCTACAAGCATCAGAACTTTGATAAATATATTGGATATAATTGTGTTAGATGCTATGTTTGTACAGGGAGGCATATCAGTGAGCATTTATGCTATGTTCACATTCCTTTTTTTTTTTTTTGATTTGTTTGTTTGTGGTTTTGATCATCTCTTTATGTTTATTATTTAGATGTGGATTTGCTGGGGAAAATGGTCCACGTTCTATTATACCAAGTGAAGTCAAACGGCCAAGAACTGGACAGGTAAGACAATGAACCCAAGAAATTGAGGGAACCGCATCTGTCAGAATTATTTTTTCTCCAAAGTGTCAACTAAAGTATAGCCCTCAGAGATCCCACTTTTCAGGATTTTTCCTTATTTCATGTGTACAGCCATGCCCAATTATCAAAAATCGACAATAATTTTGCCATTCATTGACAAGATGTGTAAAAAAGATATTAATTTAATGAGCACAGAGAGACTGATATGGGATCGAACACAAGGTGACCATTTTTGATATTTGCATATTTTTAGACACAATGTCAGCTTTTAGTCAGAAAATATCCATTGTAGTCGGCAAGTGTTATTCAACACCCATGCAACACATTTTGGAAAATAGAGTTGTAAATCTAATATGTGTATTGAAATACAGAGATTCTCACCTCAAGGGCTGGAGTATAATTTCCTGCTAGAAGGTAAACAAAAATAACGTAGAGCCAAATACTTTCCCATGTCCGACATTTGGGCACACCTTACTTTCTGCTCATGGCAGGATTCTCTCAGTCATCACTTGTAAAATGCATGCATGTTCGCAATCCAAAGAGTGTGATTTAACAAGAAACGTGCCAACAATCCACAATGTTTGGTCTTTTCAGCGGCACTGCCAAACAACATCAGTACATGTAATTTTAATTTTCAGTTTGGCAATGAACACAACTTGGCGCTTAGTGTCCGACAAATGGGCACCCCAGTATTGTATTCTTTTTCTTTGACCAAAAACTCAATTTTGTCCACTCAGCTCAAATTTGAGAAAAAAGACAGGGGTACATGGATGTCAGGGGTTTTTTTTTTCACATTTCAGCATCTGGAGTAAAATTTGTATTTATTATAAGTCAGTGGCATCTCTGAATCCTTTCCCCAGGGCAAACTGTTGATCACAAATGGTTGTTCTGCAGAATGTATCTTGGGATTGATACACTTTTTTCATCCTTTGTTACTCAACATACCAGTTTCATAAAAGAAACTGGTGACTTTATCAAACAAGATAAATGTACACACCCTTTTACCAGAAAATATATTTCTGGCAACTTTAAATGTAAATTTGGTTTATGTCAACATGCCAGTTGATGAAGGGCTTCAGTGAACAACCAGACTGAGATTCCAGTTATACAGTAGGGACAGAGCTAATAAATCAAGCATGGTGAAACCTATCCTTGGAGAAGTCCTTCCCTCAGGTAGTTTTGTCCTAGATCATGTTTCAGAATTGAATGTGATCATGTAATGTGGAAGTGTCCCATGTACAATATTCATAGTGACGGTGAGTGGGGAGGCCTTGGTTCCAGTTGTTAACAGTTATTGCCACCTGACGGTACTGTGGGGAGAGCAACCGTGAATTGTGTCAAAATGATGGGATAGCACGGCATAAGGGCTGTTTTGGGAAGGTGATAAATTTTCCCTCATCAGATGGCACCAGTCACCCATATGCCTATGATCCATTTCTGCAAGGCCCCTAATTTTCATGCATGGTAAATACTCTACTACTAGCAGTATGTTGCCAGCTTAGCTGTCTCAGCAAATCTTTGGGCTGTTGAATTTTGGTGGCCTTTCGTGGAAAATTTTAAGATTTTTGACAGGGGGCATAAGGACCACCAGATTCTTAATTATGGTGGTCCTCCATGGATTTTGGTGAACCAGATAATACAGATTAATACAAAACAAGAGGGCTGTGTGAACAGCCCATGCTCAGCTGAACTAGACATTCATCACACTTGCAGCTCTGTGAACTTGGGAAAGGATCAAGGTCACCTATGTTCGGAGTAAGACTGACCTTTGTAGAAAAACATTAACATGTGCAACATCAAGGTTCAAGTAGTTCTCAAGTTATAGTGAAGAGTACAATGCATGTATGTTGCACTGTGACCCCAGAAACGAGGTCAAGGTCATTCATGTACTGTCTAAGCATGACCTTCATACCGAAACATTAACATGTGCAGCGTCATGGTACTTACTCAAAACAGATCTCAAGTTATCAAGTAAACAGTAAATTTCATGTCAGTTGTCCTGTGAATTAGCATTAAAATGCCCATTGACTTACCTAGTAATCAATAGGAAAGTTGCATTGACCGATAAGTACCTGAATTGAAAATCCTTAAAAATCAGGAATCCAAAGCAGTGCCACCTAGTAAACAACTTTGTTTCATCCTTCCACAAGAGCATATCCATCACATTTCAGCTTAATCTGAGTGACAGCTCTGAGAGCAAGTGAAAAATAGCTAAACCATACAAACAAATTCATTAAAAAAAGAATAGGAAAAAAATGCAGCGGCACCTGGTGAACAAATTGGGAACTAGGTGTCCCTGGGAGGGTCTATGTATGATATCAAAGCAATTGGGTGAGCTGTTTCAGAGGAGAAGAGTTTTTAAGATTTGTCCCAAAAAAGAACAAAAAAATTCATAAAAAAAAAACAAAAATCAACAGAGCGTGACAATTTGAACAAACTTGGTAGAGATCCACCCAGGGCACATCCCCACCAAGTTTGAAGTAAATGTGGCCAAAATTGTGTAAGTTATAACCATTACAAGAAATTCCCATGTTAAACTTTCCTATTAAAACTTTTGTAAAGATTTTTGAACAAAATCATAAACAAATCCAAAAATCATTGGAACATGACCATTGGAACAAACCTGGTAGACACCCACCCAAGGTACATCCCCACCAAGTTTGAAGTAAATCTGGGTGACGGTTTTGGAGAAGAAGTCGAAAATCTAAATAAGCATTAGAATGCCCATTGACTTCCATAGTAATCAATAGGAAAGGTGCATTTACCGAGAAGTACCCGAATTGAAAAAATCATTAAACATCAGGAATCTGCAGCATTCCCACATTGTGAACGACATTGTTTGACCCTGCCACAAGGAACATATCCACCACGTTTAAGCTTAACCTGAGTGACGGTTCTGGCAAAGAAGTAGAGAATAGCTATAACGCAAAAAAATACCACAAAAAATTATAAAAAATTTGCAGGGCCACCTGGTGAACAAATTAAGAACAAGGAGTCTCTAAGTGTCTTCCTGTGTGAGATCGAAGCAGTTGGGTGAGGGGTTTCGTCGGAAAAGATTTTTTAAGAATTGTCAAAAAAAAAAAAAATCATTAAAAATCCAAAAATCACTGGAGCACGACCATTTGAACAAACCTGGTAGAAACCCACCCAAGGTACATTGCCATCAAGTTTGAAATTAATCTGGATGACGGTTTTGGAGCAGAAGTCGAAAATGTGAATTAGCATTAGAATGCTCATTGACTTTGATAGTAATCAATAGGAAAGCTGCATTGACCGATAAGTACCCGAATTGAAAAAAAATGTTAAAAATCAGGAATCCGCAGAATTCCCACATAGTGAACAACTTTGTTTGACCGTTCTACAAGGAACATATCCACCACGTTTCAGCTTAATCTGAGTGAAGGTTCTCGAGAAGAAGTCAAAAATAGCTATAACACACAAAGATTCATGAACAAATTAAGAACTAGGAGTCCCAGGGAGTGTTCCTGTGTGATATCAAAGCAATTGGGTGAGCGGTTTCAGAGAAGAAGATTTTTTAAGATTTGCCCAAAAAAGAAAAAAAAATCATAAAAAATCCAAAAATCACAGGACCGTGACCATTTGAACAAACTCTGTAGACATCCACCCAAGCACATCCCCACCAAGTTTGAAGTGGATCTAGCTGACGGTTTCGGAGAAGAAGTCGAAAATGTGAATTGTTGATGGACGACAGACGGAGGACCATAAGATAAGCTCAGCTGACTGACAAGTCACCTGAGCTAATAATTTACATACACACTAATTTTCCAGTGGTTATAAGGACACCCTAGCCTACTTTGTTTGGTAGTCCAAGACAACTAGTGGTGGTCACAGGTGCCCAGTAAATTGAGTCCTGCCTTCAGTGCAGATAGCCTTTCTGTTTGCCCAATACAGAAATTGCAGGCACTTGAAGATCTGGCTAACCAAGGAAGTGAAAGTCAATATGGTACCTTAAAAAGTAATCCCACACAGTCACTCAACTTTATAGCACAGATGATTTTGAAAAAGTAGGCTGGGGCCATCCATAGTAAAATGACAGATATACTCTGCATATTTGCAAAACACTTGTCAAACCAAGCAGAAATTATCATGTTTATTATGCATTTCAAACTCTGTATGAAAATTACCTATCTCACCAGGACCGTAAATTTTATTTCAGTTGGATATGTATTTCTGAAGACCAATGAACTTACAAATGTACCTGACAAATGTTAGATTTCTGTGAATCCACAGATATTCATAAATTTCCTATTGGTGAAAACTGGTGACTAATAAATGATTTGTGTCCACACTGTTAAGTAGCCTATGACATTGAATAAATATATCAAGGTTATGCCATCATGGGACAATCAAATCTTAACTTTGAAATGCCATACCTTTGTGCCAAGGTATATGTATTAAAGCATTTTATGTACATTATATAGAGATTTTGAAGATTTTCAATGTATTTTTGCCAATGATGTAAAGCAAAGGGTAGCATTACCTACATCTTTCATTCAGAGATTTTTCCTGTCATATGGTTGAAGCAAATGTTAGAAGAAGCGATCACAAGGTAAAGAAATAACAGTATTCTGTCTCACATTTTAGTCTGTACATAACATATTCTTATTGTTAGCCCACTAACAGTGACCTTGACCTTTTTTTGGGAGGGCAGAGAGAGAGAGAGAGAGAGAGAGAGTCAAATTTGTATAGTGGATGGTTAAACATGAGTCATCACATCAGCTCTGAGGCATTTTTGAGCAGAGCTGACATCAAATGTATACATATATACCCTATTCATTCCAGTAGTAGCACACTGTGTGCCAATGCAAAAAATCCTTTATCAATTGCAGCACTTGTGACACTGTGCAACTTAGACTCTTCTCAATGTGAAATGATAATTGCCTATACAGGGCATATGAGACAAAACATGGCTTTGTTATATACAGTCCACAAAAGGAAAAGTTGGGAGTGTCCTTCTATCAGGGCCCATGCTACTATCATGACTATTAGAACCAATATGGTATACATGTATATTATTTCCAGAATGTGAACGTATACAGTTGCAAAGAAGCTGAGGATCTGTATGGTGTTTTGGTGGATTTTATTCATACCCTGTATTTCCGGTGAGTGAATCAAAAATATGCATGTAGTAAATGTTTATATTAAGTAAACAAAGCAATGACAGTTAAATTAAATGTACATAATTAAATGCTGCTTTGGCTTTCTAGCTGATTTTTATTGATGGAAAACAAATCACTTAAGTTTGATTAGTAGAAAGGCAAGAATTTTGAAATTACATGTACATGTTTTTTGTCATTACATGTGTAAATGCTGTTTGAAAGTTTTTTTTACAGTGCCACAATTGACATGCATACAAGACATGCTCACCTACACACATGTCACAGTGTATTTGTGATTTAATGTTTGTCTTGTTTGTCTAGTTTTTGTAGGAATTTAAAAATTACATTGCTACAATCCACTTAAAGAATGAAAATTGTCATGATGATTTCTGGTTCCCTGTGTATGAAACATGGTATATATATATATATATATATATATATATATATATATATATATATATAAATATATGTCATAGTAATTAGTGTGTTTTGAGCACATTTTAATGAGCCAATTTATCAAATAAGTTCAGATTTTCCATGTTGTTTCACTGTTGTGTTTTCAGACATTTACTAGTAAATCCAAAAGAACGAAGAGTTGTGATCTGTGAATCCATTTTGTGCCCATCAGTGTTCAGGAACACACTGGCAAAAGTACTTTTCCAGCACTATGAGGTACGTGTATGATGAATAATGTACTCTACCACCAGAATATCTCGAGGTTCTGTTTGTTGTCCTGTCACACACACACACACATATATCCATACACTTCAACACTCATAAACATGTATCAGGACCTAATAACCATGGCTTTGAAATTAAGTATTACCTGCGTCAGAATCTGTCAATAAAACAAAGAAAAACTTCACTAAACTAAGATTAAGTGCACACACTTTGGCCATCAAAACTGCAAGGTACACTCGTCCTTCCACACCTTTAGACCAACTTTTCTGTAAATTGTGTGACTCAAGTAAAATTGAGGATGAATTCCATTTTGTTTTACATTGTAGTTACTGACAGAATGAAAAAAACAAGTTCTATATGGACTTGGCAAATATACATGATCTGCAATCTTGTTTCAATTCACAGATAGATGATGATATCAAGTTTAAATTTATCATGACTATGGGAGATGGGAATGACATAGTTCAAGTACTAGTCATTAAATATATCAATTTAACTTTTGAGAAAAAGGTACAACAAACTGGCTTTTTAGCAGTTACACTGGGTTGTACCTGTCAAACAGTGAAAATATGAAGCTATCCTTTTGAATCCTTGCATATGTTTTTGTGTATATGTGTATGTTTAGAGCTTAGACTATACCTATGTATTAGGTTGTGTCAGTAAAGTTTGTTTCTTATAGGATATGTCCCATAACAAAACTATGTCACTTCCTCAAGTATCTGGCCCAGACCAGTTGCAGTTGGGGAGGGCAGATTTCCAGCAATCTATGATTGCATTTTAATTTCAAAATTTAAAAAAAAAAAAATTAATTTCAAAATTACTTTGATAGATATTCTTATTCCTTTCATTTTTTTTATGTTAAGATTTAGAGTAAAAGGAGGCCAACAAGCAAATTTCAGTTCTATATTTCACAGTTCCATGAGGTGTTTTGAATGTTTTAAAAGTGTATTGTGAACAAATTGTGGGAAAGAAGTATGTGTATTTACAATAGCCATCTGATAATTCCAGGGTTGACATTAAGGGTTTTTGTCTGGTTGTCCCCCAGAAACTTTTCCACATTTTGGGGCAACCAGTGGGTTTCCCACAATTTGTTCACAATACACTTTTAAGTCCCATAAAGCTCAAAATTTTTAGTTGCCCCCAGACAACCTGGCAGTCCTTAATGTCAAGCCCTGTGATTTTGCCATCATTGCAACCAAGCGGGGCTTTCTTGAGAATATGGACATGTTAGTTTCATAAGACAGTAATAGATGCATTGTAATCTGTTACCAGTAATTTGTTTCCATCAACACCTATTAAAAATTATTTTTTATATTGGATTGTATTGTATTTTAGGTGCCATCATTGTTGTTTGCTCCCAGCCACTTGGTGGCTCTGTTCACACTTGGTATACCAACAGGACTGGTGCTAGATTCTGGATACACAGAGACCTTGGTGCTGCCTGTATCCTTTTATTTGGCATACACAGATTACATGTATATTGAGACAGTCAACAGTATTCATTTCTTTTCAGAGGCCTCTCCAAGAGCAGGTCTGAAAATGGTATCTTGAGGCAGTGGTAAGCTAATGTGGCTGTCTGTGCTGAATAAACTTTCATTTATTCATTCCATTCAGTCAGGTGTTCTCTGACTAGAGGTGCAATGATGTGGAAGAGACCAGACTAGGTATATGATAACTATTCCTTTTCAAGCCAGGTGGTCTTTCATTGGAGGATGTCTCAAAAGAGAGAGAGTATTGTATATCAAGATATAAAAGAAATTACAGAACAATGCATTCAGTTGATGTATGTAAGGTTCCTTGACAAAGACACAGGTGTTTGAGGGGATCCCCATATTGAAGGCATGGCAAGCCATTCCTCTGGCAGCTCAGGCCATCCAAAGGTAAGTAAGCCACATAGCTGTGGGTGCCTATGGTATTGACATATATATACAATAAAACCTCCGTATGTGGGCACCTCCTTAAAGTGGGCACTTTTCTTTGGTCCCATTTCATTATTCCTATTGACTAAATTATAAAGCCACCTCTCTAAAGTGGGCACCTCCCTAATCTGGGCATTGGGCACTAAACATGTACCAAAAATCTGTTAAAGTGGGCACTATTATTTTGTTCAATAAATATTTTACTTAGTAAAAGTGTTATTTTTTGCGTCAGGATTTGCCAAAATTAACTTTTAATTCTTCAAATTGTTCTTATCTGAACCTGTACTATGTAAATTTGGTAATTATGGTTTGTTTGACAGGTATTCTTCTTTGATATGAAGCTCTGCATTTATAAGCAAAATTTCTCATATTTAGCTAATTCATCAATTGCCACGTTCATATTTATTCATTATTATGTGGGTTGTCTTTGCTGAATATTTAGCTTAGACAAGGAGCCGCTACTCATAGAGACATGTACGGGTAAAAGGCTCTGAAACATGTTGAGTAGTTACCCGCTGAAGACCCTTTAATTTATTTGGGCTAATACAGCCTATGTCAAAATTTTACAGAGGAACGTGGGCAATATGGATAATAGAACTTCTATGTATATAAGTTAGATAGGGACAGGTTAGTTTATGGAGAGTAAAGAGTTCGGACTGCGGAATAGAGTAATGACTACTAGGAAGTGGTTTTGGACAAAAAGACACAAATACAATTCAAGTGTCATTTTTCCATCAGTGCTCACCACCTAATATAATCCCCCTATCATAACAGAGCACAGTACATGTATAGGCCAGCATCAACAAAGCATCAAAGCGTAACAGTTGTTTAGTCCACAATGACTTTTGACAGCTTTGTGGATTAACCATACGATTAAGGTATCAAGCAGAGAGAACAATTGACTCTGCTGGAAAGGAAGTTGGTGTGGGGATGAGTGTCAGCTCAGTGACTTGCTCAACCTTGCAGTTTGATGTGCCTACTGGTAATCATTGAGTTTGATCTCTCCTGGACTTTATTTTTCTACATAGTACATGTAGTTGATATTTACTTTATTTTTTTCCAGAAATAAGGGCAAAATGTTGAAAAAACTGCTTTTCTAATTTATTTCATGTGGGATTAAGAGACATGTATCTATATATATATGTATATATATATATATGTATATATATATATATATATATATATATATATATATATATGTACATGAAGATGTGTATGTATGCATATGTGTAACCTTTCCCTTATCTTTGTTGCTCATCCATACAACCCAAAATGGCCGACCCTCTGTAAAGTGGGCACCTCCCTAAAGTGGCCATTTTGCTCCAGTCCCAAGGGTGCCCAATTTACGGAGGTTTTACTGTATATATGTATATATACATATACATTCATACATATTTTGGTATATTGGCCCTTCCTGTGATCCCATTGAATTGCAGAGTAAAATCAGTACATGGCAATGGTGCATTATTTTAAAACAAAATAGTGTGACACACCCATTTTTTCAAAACCTTTACACTCTCTTCTGGTGTACCTGAATATTGCATATTATGTATGGAACACAGGGAGTTGCATGCTGGGAGCTAAGGCACTGGACAGCAGCTCGCGCAGTGCACAAAGATTCAGAAGTTCTGAAGTGGAAGGAAACAGAGTTCATCCCTGAAAAGTGGTGGAATCAAGAGGTGAAAATATAGAGACTTGATAGAGATACTTGTTTTGAACAAGTTTACCTAAATTTGAAGTTTATTACAAACTGAAGTTTTGAACTGTGCAAAATGAGCCAAGAAGTAGGTGATGCAATACCTCAAGACCAAGGAGGTTATGTAAGCAGAGTACAGGCTGGGGCCAAACCTGTTTTCTTTGTCCAAGGGACTTCACAAGGCAAGGGAGTGAAACTCCAAAATGAAAAGGTGTACCTTGCTGTGGCTGAAGTCATACCAGCCCAATTTATTACAGGGGTGCAAAGAGCAGGAGGACTTTGGAGGATATATACAGAAAACCCAACAGTGAGAGCCAAGCTTTTAATAACAGGATTGTCAATCAATGGCAAATGGGTGGAGCTTAGTGATGCAAATCCATTCAGACCTCAAAGGGAAGGTCTGCGACTACTCGTGCACAACGTTCCATTGTCTGCCAGTGATACTGTAATTTTGAGTGGACTGACAAAAGCAGGGCTGGAAGTGACCTCCCCCATTGACAGGGAAAAACTAAGAGTTGGAGGGAGGTTGACAGATTGTGAAACTGGTGGACGCATTGTGTTTGTGCGACAACCAAGCAAAGACATCCCAAACAAAATACAGTGTGGGAGATACACAGGCTCAGTGTTTTACAGAGGCCAGCATAATCAAAATGAGATAAAGACCTGTAATAAATGTCTAATGGAGGGCCATGAGAAATCTGAATGTCCCAACGAATGGGTCTGTGCCTATTGCAAACAACCAGGGCATAAAAAATCTTCCTGTCCCCAAGAGGAACATAGCATAACACAGGAAAGTGAGGAATCACACAGCACAAATATCAGTCCCTCAGTGCAGCAGATTGCATCTGTACTAGCTGAAGTAAGATCAGGAGCCACACCCCCTGACGAGGCTACTGCAGCGCCCCCAGAGTCCAGTGGTGAAAAGGACAAGCAGGGAAGTAAACAACCGGAGGGAGTGAAACCAAAGCCAAAAGAAACAAAGAAAGTTGCAGGCTCCCGTAGGAAAAGACGTCAAACACAAGCAGAAAAGCAAGTACAGAAAATAACAAAGTACCTGAACTCGGATCCACAGTTAAAGGACAGAAGGACAACTCGCAGCACAAGTAAAGAAAAGCACAAGGACGATGGGGACTACAGAGACAGGTCAAAATCTGACTCTGACACTGGAGAGTACGAGACAGACACCGGAGAGTATGAAAGTGGAAAAGACAGTGAGTGATGTACATGCTTATGAACTTAATAGACTTGTAACATCATCATGGATTTATTTATAGATACATCCAGGGCTAAGATATGCCCCACATACATAATTTTGAAAATGATATTTCAAGAATGATGATTACTATATATATATTTACTTTTAGATAAGATATTTCAGATTCTCTGAGTAATATGAATAACTCTTATCTAAATGTGCACTTAATTTCTTTGAATGCACGTGGACTTATTAATAAAAACAAAAGAGATACCATAAGACAATGGTTTAGGCAGCAAAAAGCCAATATTATTTTTCTTCAAGAGACTCATTTTACTAAAGACATTTCTTACTATATTAACACAGAATGGAAAGGTATATCAATTCATTCATTTGGAGACACCCACAGTAGAGGTGTCTCAATACTAATAAGCGATATATTTAATGCTGAGATAATAGACAAGCATGAACAAGACGGTCGCGCCTTGTTAGTAAATGTGAAAATGCAAAACAAATATTACACCTTTGTGAATGTATATGCGCCTAATGTGGCTCATGATAGAAAGGTATTTTATAAAAGACTATGGCAGTGGATAAAAGAAAAACAGATGGGAATGTTGATTATAGGTGGTGATATGAATGAAGTCATGGATGTGAAGCTGGATCGGAAAAGTGGTTCTAGAAATATTCAAAACAAAGGTAACAAAACAAGTTTAAAGGTTTTTTGTAAAAATCTAAATGTAACAGATGTATGGAGGTTAAAGCATCCTTCTACATTACAGTACACTTGGCGACAAAAAAGTCGAAATGGAGCAATAGCATCAAGTAGACTTGATTACTGGCTATTAGACAAAGCAGCTATTGATATTCTAGATAGATGTGACATCAGACCAGCTGTGAAAACAGATCACATGGGTGTGTCGCTCAAGATTAAAGTGCCACTGGAAGAGCGTGGGCCAGGATACTGGAAACTAAACACAAAATTATTAAATGATGAAGAGTACAAAGAACAAGTTAAAATTATTGTACGAAATACTGTTGATTCTTGTAAAAGTGAGAACTTAGATGACAGAACTATATGGGATATGTGTAAAAAGAAGATTAAAGATTTTTCTGTTTCTCACTCAAAACAAAAAGCAAGAAAAGAGAAGAAAGAAATAGAAGATATAGAAAATGAATTGTTAGAAATACAAAAAGCTTTAGATTTAAGTGTTGATGATGATGAGACTTTAAGAGAACAAAAAGAAGCTCTCCAAGAGAAATGTGAAGAGTATTATAGCAGTAAAGCTAAAGGTGCCTTCATAAGATCGAGATCGCATTGGATTGAGAAGGGTGAAAAGTCAACAAATTTTTTTTTAAGTTTGGAAAAAACAAGACAAAGTAAGAAACATATTAAGAGGTTAAAAGGTCATGATGGTCAAATCATTACACAGCCAAACCAGATAATAGAAGAAGAAGTAAATTTTTACACAAAACTTTATACTTCAACTAACCCTGGTCCTGAGAAAATTAACAACTATTTAGAAAACACTGTCTTGGAAAAGAAACTTACTCCAGATGGAAAAGCAGCATGTGAAGGATTATTAACTGAACTTGAATGCACAAATGTAGTACACAGATTAAAAAAAAACAAATCACCTGGACTTGATGGCTTATGCAATGAGTTTTATCAAAAATTCTGGGACTATATTAAGGGACCAGTTATTGCCTCTTTGAATGAAGGTTATAATAAAAATGAATTTTCTAGATCACAAAGACATGGGGTTTTAACTTTACTTTATAAAAAAGGGGACCAGGAACAGCTAAGCAACTGGAGACCGATAACATTATTGAATGTAGATGTGAAGATAGCAGGTTATGCATTAGCACGAAGATTACAACCAGTTTTGGAAAACTTGATAAGTACGGATCAATCAGGATATATAAAAAACAGATATATAGGGTTTAATATAAGACTTATTGAAGATATCATTGATTATTCAGAAAATTTAGAAATTGATTCTGCTATATTATTTCTGGATTTCAAAAAAGCTTTTGACATGGTGGAATGGTCCTTTATGTTTTCATCATTAAAATACTTGGGATTTGGGGATTCTTTCCTTAAATGGTTCAGTACATTTTACACAAACATTACTTGTAGTGTTTCAAATAACGGCTGGGTGTCAAAACCCATTAAAATGTCCAGAGGCATAAGACAAGGATGTCCTTTATCTGCGCTTCTGTTCATCATAGTTGTTGAAATACTTGCTGTAAACATTAGGGGGAATAACAAAATAAAAGGAATCAAGCTTCCAAATGGGGTTAGAGCAACAATATCGCAGTATGCAGATGATACCACTCTCTTTATTGAGGGTGAACAGTCCATTCAAGAAGCATTAAAAACGGTTGACCAGTTTAGTGAAGTAGCAGGCCCAATTCTCAATCGGGACAAAACGGAGGGTATCTGGCTTGGTAAACACAAACCAAAATCAACATTTTTGAAGTGGACAGATGAACCTGTTAAAGCCCTTGGGGTTTACTTTGGTAAAGACAAGAAAGAATGTGAATATTTAATCTGGAATTCAAAATTAAATGCTTTGAAAAACACATTGTTGCATTGGAAAAAAAGACATCTCACTTTCTATGGTAAGATAATAGTAATAAAAAGTTTAGCCTTATCAAAAATTATTTTTAACGCTTGTGTAGCAAATATCCCCGATTTTGTATTAAAACAAACTAATAAATTAATATACAATTTTGTTTGGAACAGTAAAAGAGATCGAATTAAAAGAAATACTTTGATTGGCAATTATGAAAAAGGTGGACTAAAGATGATTGATGTAGAAAGTCTTTTTAAAACTTTTCATGTAAAATGGGTACAGAGACTGCTGTTCTGTGATAATGCTAAATGGAAAATATTACCCACATTCTATTTCAACCAGTTTGGTAAAGAACTGATTGTTTTTAGGTTTAACCTGAAATCTATCAAACAATTGAGGAAGTTGAAGATAAATATGCCAATGTTCTACTGGAAAATACTAGACTCATGGATAACCTGTGGTGGTGGGCAGAGTTTTCTACCTAAAACACATGTACAAATTAAAAAACAGATAATTTGGGGAAATCAATTTGTCATGCATAAAAAGAAAGTATTACTATTTAAAAATTGGATAGACTCAAATATTGTGTTTGTATCAGATTTATTAGATGAACACAATGTTATGGATAATGTATGTATATATAACAAATTGAAATGTAAGAGAAACTGGATGTCAGAATGTTCAATAGTTTTTGAAGCCTTGCCTAAGGAATGGACAGATATTTTGAAACAAGAAGTTTCTCGTTTAACTAAGGTTAAACTAGATAAAGGTTTTTGGATTTTGAATAATAATTATTTATGTTTCGACACAGAGTTTAATGTGAAGTCTTTATATAATATACTAGTGAATGTTAAATTTGAAAAACCATATATTCAGGGGTTTTGGAACAAGTATTTTAACAAAACTATTAATTGGCAAAATATTTGGAAAATTCCTATAACTATTGGTATGGAAAATAAATTGAGACAATTTCATTTTAAGTTAATTCACCGTTTAACACCTTGTAATGATCTTTTGTACAAGTGGAAATTGACTGATGATCCATTGTGTTCTCATTGTCAAATGAAAGATGACTATGATCATTTTTTCGTAACATGTAATAAACTTACAGAATTAAGAAGAAAACTGAAATTGATTTTTGATAAAATAGGATTAACAAATTTGAATTTAGATTTAAGAGACATTATTTTAGGATATAAAATTACATATGGAAAATACAATTGGGTAAATTTTATCTTGACAGTTATGGCTTTTACAATTTATAAAGGCTGGTGCATTGATAAAACTAAGAAAATAAATTATTGGGCTCTTTTTAAATATGAATTTATATGGCGTTTCAATGTATATCAGTCAATGTCTGAAAAGAAATTAGAACAACATGTGGAAATATTTGCTAATCATTTAAAACATTAAAAAGTAAACTTTGGAAATGGTATTCAATATAATTGAGGTAAAATGTGTAAGACTGATTATGAAGAAGATATACGCTAGGGACAATACTGAAAACAAAATGATGGAAATTACAACATGTTGGATTAATAATGTAAATGGTTGATTGTGAAAAAAAAAAAATGTATACAATGGAAAATGTTGAATGCAAAATGGAAAAATACTGTACGATGTACTAAGTTGTGAATAAAAAAAAAATGTACAGGGATCTGAAAAAAAAAAAAAAAAAAAAAAAAAAAAAAAAAAAAAAAAAAAATGTATGGAACACAGAACTTGGATTAGAATTACATATAAATGTTGCTTTCATCCTACTTTACAGTCAATTAGAAGCAAAGCTACTGGAGTCAGCCACTGTCACCACAGAGCAACTAGCAGAGCGCCCTCTGTCTTCAATCACAAGTAAGTATGTCACGGTGCACAGACTGGAGATTATTAAATTAATCTAATTTTAAGACCTTTACTTTACCTAGAGCAGTTCCATATATTTCTGCCATCTGCACACCCATAGATTGTTCTAAGATGGTAATTGGGCATGTCTGTTTCATTCTGTTGTTGTTATCTAGATTTTGAATCAATTCAGATTGTCACACTTTACCAAAAAGCTTGGAATAAGTTATGAACAGTAACCTTTGAGTGACAACAAATAAGTTAAATATTCCACATAATAGGATACGTCAAAGTTAACAATTACATATTATAGTTGAACAGAGCATGCAACCTAATACACAAATTATTGCTCACTAAACTGAGTAAAGGTATTTCCATTGTATGTTAGAGTAACGTGGAATAAAGTGGTTAGTTTTGCAGCTGAGAGTATGCATTTGTTTACCATGCTAGATTATATTGTTCTTCAGGAAGTTGTTTTTTAAGTTATCAAGCGGCAAATTACAATAAGTATTTTAAATACACAACTGTAGCCCACCTGACTGAAGCATCCTGTACAGAACAGGCACTAGAAGCTCCTAATCTCACTCCTCATCATTCTGATTTGTACTTCTACTTGTTCTCGAAATGTGAGTCTGGAAACTGTTTTAGACAGTAATGGTAAAGGTGCTCACATTGTAAGTCCAGTCTCACCCATGCAGATTAAGCTTTCACATTGAATTATTTTTGCCACTTGGTCAGGCATGCATTTTTGTGACAAATGCAGTTGTCCAGAAAGATATATGTAGGGCATGCATTTCTGAAAGTTAAGTTATTTGCAATGTATAATCCAATTAATTGTGTATTCTGTTTTCAGATAGCATTAATAATAAGATACTGGAAGATATAAAAGGTAAGAATTCTATATACTCATACAGCTCTTTATTGCCAAATGCTAGAATGCTTGTTTATATATGGCATACCTGTACATGTGCTTATGATGTGAAATTTTATAGTATTTGCCTGTTTTAAGATTTTGGGGCAAGCTAGGCATCAACAGGCCATTTTCTTCATTTGGAATAAGTTTGAATTGAATCCAGTACACACAACATAGGTGATACAGCATGACAACCAGTGCACCTTTTGGTTACATTTGATTCCCACTTGAAGACAAGATGTATCAGTAATGAAGACTTTAAGATTAATGGGGAGATACATGTATGTCAGGATCAGGTTACGCAGTTTCTACAGATTCATGGTGACTTTTGCCCAACTCTTTAAGAGTAATGTATCAATGTCCACAGACCAAGCTCTATGAATGTGAAGAGAACCTGACCAGTACAGAGCAACTGAATCTGAACATTCTGGCTTTCAGTATTATGACCTGGTTTGGATTGGATTGGATTGGTTGCTGCTCAAATTGTCACAATTTCTTACTATTTAGTAAATTATAATAAGCTCATGCAATAACTTGATCAACTAATTTTGTACATGTAGTCAAATATGAGTACATGTACGTGCATCATATTTGATCACAGCCTTTACTTTGATCCAAGTTTCAATGTCAATGTTAAATGCATAATGTTTAATGTTGAAGGGAGAGAAGAAGAGAGAAACAACATTAGTCATGCTAATGTCTGGAGTTTGATTTCGCAATTTGAATTTTATTTTGACAACAAATCCTGTACACAAGCGATAAGCAAACAAATGTAAGCACTTGAAACGGAATTCATCTGCATGATTGTAAATGGATTTAATCCCTTATCAAACAATCTGTGTGCCATTAATCCTGCAAAGTTAAGAAATTTCCAGCAGTTTGACTGTCATAGAAACATGTGTTCATGGTGTAAATATATATTTTTTACCGTGGTGAGAGTGACACCTTAATAAAGGTCACAAAAAAGAAAAAAATGGAGACATGCAGACAATCTAAATCGCAGATCTGAGTGTTCAGACCTGGATGCAAAACAGATTTGGTCATGATCGTATTTTGTGCCTAGAGATGTCTTAAGTGACCGTGTATCACTGGCTTTCCATGTTTGTTTCAGTTCGCTGTCTGTTTGTCACAAATCTGAGCCGTGGACATGCAATACAAAATGCCAAGCAAGGGGTTGAAGTGGAAAAGGTAACTGTGTGCTGAGTATATGTGGTTCACCTGGGCTTATGGTGTCAAACTGGTTCGTGTAATGTACTCGCTCTGACGTCTCAGATGGGCACCAAAAGAGTTTTGTCTTGTGTATATATTTGTAAAGAGACACACCTGGCTTCACAAAATGTGTAGACAAGCTAAATTTCTATCTGCTGGATTTTCTAGGTATGACATAGAAATACATGTAGGTGAGAGTATTTTCCACAAATGAAATAATCATCTTTTTTCAGCATGGTACTCAATGTTATTTTTGGCTTAATTGCAATGAAATTATGTAGTTAACCGGGACGGATCTAGACCTTGAAAATTTGTAGCCAAACTGGTACATAAAACAGTAATCACTGCAGAATTTGACTGAGCTCTTATATAATGCATGTTAAAATTAATAAGTTATTTGCAAATTTCTTTGTCCAAATAAGTGAAACATTTGCATTTGGCTAATTGACTAATGGCACCAGCAGTGCCTGAGTTAAGTGTAACTCAAAGTCTGTTGTCTTGTCAAGTAATTGTTGTTCATCTTGGTGTTCAAGTGTTATCTTATAAGCATACAAATAACCTATCAGACATTCAAAGGGATTAATTAAGATACTTATGTTACAGGTTAACCATACATCAATTATATTTATCATGTTTGTCAGGAACCCAAATTTTGGTAGTAAGGAAAGTAGGCTAAATGAGACAATCCTTCAGAACGTCATTCAATAACGTCATAATTTAATATGTTTGCGTAACATTTTAGTCACTTACAACATATCAGTTGCACCTCTTCATGGTACTTAAGGTAGAAACTCTAATAATAAAAAAATTGAAGAGCCCCTCCACACTCTGAGGAAGGCGCAGGTGGGCCGAAACATGTCGGGGGGAAGCTCTTCCTATTAACTTCAACAGTTGGTATTGTTGACTTGATTGTTCATTTGGCTACAAGACTTACCAATTTTTTGGTATGTGATTATGCCAGTGGTGGCTCAGTTATGTTCAAGGACAAGCTGTAGTTCGTCACTACACATCCATTGGAACTGCTGTCTAGTAATTTAACTGGACTGCAAGAGGCATACCATCTGATGCCTACACAATTGACCCTGTCAAAATTAAAGTATTTTCTTTCTACACAAGCTAGTGAAGCTACAGTATTTGGTAATGTAACACTGCTGGTCTGACCTCGAAGTATAATTCTAGTGCAAAAGGAAGTGTACATTGTTACATGTATACAACAAAACATCCCTCTGCTGAAGTGCACTGTAAAATATAATAATTCAATTGTGACATTGTAGGCACCGCGACCTCCCCCCAATGTGGACTATCCTCTGGACGGAGGAAAAATACTGCACATAGAAGGCAAAATCAGGTATGTGATGAATCTTTCTTCCGTATACATATTAAGTCTTTTTAAAAATTATTTTTTGATGGAAAATTGTTTTCAGGCACACATGTGCATGGTTGCTGAGTAGATCACAAGATTTATTTCTCAACTTCAGATGTTTAAATGAATATCAGTATGTACCAATACCAGTGAAGAGGTAGGATAGATGGTTCTTGTGGCCTTTTTGTAGATAGAATTTCATTCAGGGTAGCCAAGGTTCTGTATTCCCATTATAATTTGCAGCTTCATAACTTAAACACTGCAGTATGTGAAAGAAGCATATATGTCATGGAACATGAAGGTGAATAGGTGGTATGGTCACATAACTTTTATAACGTCAGGTATGAAAATACATTTTAATTGTTTCTTCATGGCTACTTAAACATATAATGCAATGGCCACATATGTCAATCCCACAAAAGTTTTGTGTATTGGATAATATATATTCAGCTGAATACATATAATATTGCTAATTGTACCTTATTTTATTATAGAATGACAAATAAAAATAAGGATCACCATTGTATTCCTTTCAATTTCTCATGTTGTCACAGGATGTTGCATATCATAGTGTGAAAACATATCTTAGAGATGACAGTTTTCTCAGTAGAACACCTGCATGTCAGAGCCTCTGTTATTACAATTAACTTGTGTTCCATTACCTAAGTCATTCCATTGCACAAAATTTAATTATCTCTCTCTTTTCACTTCAGAGAGAATACATGTGAAGTTTTATTTGAGCAAGACAACGAGGAACGATCTGTAGCAACCCTTATCCTAGATGCCATTCTCAAGGTCAGTAGTCAGCTGAAAGTTTCCTTTTGTTCCAAAATAGGAAAGGTCAAAATTAGCTCTTCGGTGTGTATTCACCCCAATACACAACTGAATACACAAACTTTTGGAGGGCTAGAGCTGTGTATTCTCATTGGTTGGTTTGTTAAAGTAACCTTAAATAAACTAGTCACTTTGGAACCCATGGCAGTACCAATAATTAAAGAAAAAAAGGTATATCTGACGGTAGAGTACATTAGCAATAGCAGTATAATTGCACCATAAACAATCCACGCTCATTATTCTACATGTACTTATTTACAGAGTCCTGTAGATATGAGGCGACCACTGGCAGAAAATATCGTACTATGTGGGGGAACCTGCATGTTGCCGGGGTTTCGACATCGACTGATGACTGAAGTTAAGGATTTGCTGAACAAACCAAAGTATTCACAAGAACTGTCTCTCATCAGCATCAAACTACATGAGCCCCCAGCTAAGGACAACTATGTAGCATGGCTAGGAGGTAGGAGATACTGTTTAAAAAACTAACCTATACAGGACAGAGAGCATTTAGAGGCAACAATTTTTGCTCTACATTTAACTGTGCAAAGTAATTTTTGTGTGAATGACAGGATTTTATCTGCAAAACAGGACATCGCAGAATGGTTCACTTGACTTTTATACTTAAATGTAACAAGTATGCTGCTTAACGCATGACAGATGTGATGGATGTACCTTAAAAACTCCAGCATGAATTTACATCATAGTCATATCTTTTTCTTTTTTTTTTTTTTTGTAGCTTCTATATTTGGGGCCCTAGAAGTACTGAGCAGTCGATCAATATCCAGGGAGGCTTATCAGCAAAACAGCATCATTCCAGACTGGTCCTATGTGTCTGGTGACATTGAGGAAACAAAAGAAGACTCGTCACTCTTCAAACGATGAAGAGGAGAGACTTGCAGCTGGATTTAAAGAAAAGATAAAGGTGGACTTTGGCATTTTAATTTCAAGCTCAATCATCTCTATGGGGCTATGTCCATAAACTTCAGCCATACTGGCAGTGTACCATGGGGGCAGTCATCAAATTATGGAGGCAAAAACGTTACAGGATGAATTTAAATACTTGACATTTTAATTTAAGCTTAATCATGTTTATGGGGCTATATGCCTAAGCTTAGTCATGTTGGCTGTGTACCAGGAAGGGGTCGTTGAACACTGAAATCCCAGTGGGAGATGTTCATTTTGGAAATGCAGAACCAGTCTCTTGGGACAAGAGATACTGCAACACTGTTATGAAGCTGTCGGTGAGCAAGGTCCCTCCACCTAAGATATGGAGGGTCATAGGTGTGAGCAGAAGAAAAAAAGCAATATTTGTGTTCATCATTGCCAAGATATGAAATACATGTTATCACGTACAATGATCACTGCCAGGTTACACGAGTCATACTGGTCTTAATTCTGTGATGCAGCATTTCCATTTGCTTCACTGCAGCATGTTTCTCCTTTCCGGGATCATATAGGACATGGTCGGCAAGTTCAGGACTTTTTATTGACATATCTTCTGGCATTATGGTGGGGGATAAGTTGATAATCAGATTTAGGCATTACATATTTCAGTGTTTTCTATAGATAATTATGAAGGCTTAACTCATTTTTGGACACATACATACATTGGAGCAAAGTACCAAATATTCAGTGTCTTGCAAAATTAGTACACATTTCTTCTACTATATTGAGATAGTATACATTTTCAGATCTTTTTAAGTTGTTACTTTCTGGAAATATTTAAAAGAGAACAAAATATTTTATGCGCAAGGTTGGATGAGGGTTTTGTGGTTTTTGTCTTTTCAGTTTTAATAAGTCAACTCGCATGAGAATATTTTTGGTTTAAAAGGGAAATAAATAAGGTGGCACTCTTTGTTAACATGTTCATCATGCCACAAAACATCTGGTGACAAGAAAAAAAAAAGGGGAAGCCTTTCAGGCCTACTCCTCACCCCACCCCCCACATGTTAATCCCAAACTGCTTTTGTTTGGCGTCCACGCTTCTCATCAGTAGCCAAATGGTGTCAGCATTTCAAGTGGAAGATGTTCAGATCTAAATACTGACTACGTTATGTCATGAGCCACAAAAATAAAACTACATGTAGTTGGTAAATCAGGACGTTATATCCAAGTGCAACACTATGGTAATTCAGCTGTGCACAAGTTTCATGCCAACATTAGAGCACAAGAATTCATAACTTGCATCTATTTGCAACTGAAAAGCACTTCAGTGAGCAATTCATCAGATTTTGAAATGGAAGGAGAGCACACAGTATGAAATGACACAGGAGGACATACAATTCACAGATTGTAATCATAGGTCTCTCAACAATCCATGTTGTAACTTATTCATCTGGCATGTGAAATAAAGGCAGTGACCAATTGGTTTCACAATATGCTTGTTTTGTTTTGTGTATTGTACATTGGGTAGCAAGATAGTGAGAAATATCCAAGTCGTTGGGCTTGTGAAAGGGACCCAATATTGCAAGTTGTGGCCAGGTGAATGGCCAGGTCAAATGCTCCTGACTGGGAACTAGCCCCCCAACCCCACCCCCACCCCCACCCCGAGGGGAAAAAAAAAAAACAACAACTTGCACTTGGTTGTGACCAAAGGAAAACAAATGTGCTCAACTAAATGGAAACCAGGGCAAGTATCAAAGTGTGCTCTGATACCATCCTGCCAAAGATCTCTGGACCCACGAAATGTAATTACTTCAGTTTTGCCATACACAGTTCCTTGGAGTCTTGATTTGGTCAAAACTGTAAAGGCATTTGTTTAATTTCAGAGCAGTGAAAGTGACCAAACAGAAAGACAAGTAGAACAGGTAAAATACAATGCCTTTGTAGGGGAAGGGAACCCAAAAAATTGAGATAGTGAATTGTTTTTTTAAAAGGGAAAACTGGGGTCCTCCCTGAAAATTACTGAAATTTACATGTAAATTGGTGGATTTTGAGCCAAAATTTCAAAAGTAAGTCTGCCCATGTTTCTTTGAAAAGTCAAAAGAAAACAAATCCTCACCAAAAATAGTTGCTCTTACAGAAGTATTTGTGCAATATGATTTAAGAAAAAAACACCCACTTGAGCAGTTCAGCCACAATTAAATAAGATCCTGGTCATGAGCTTTATATGTGACACATGCATACAGCATTTGTACGCAAAATGCACAATATAGTACCATATAAGGACTTTTCAGAATTACTGGAAGCAGTACCTTTATAGTAGCTACAATGTACATCATGTTTAAAATAAGCCAGAAACTGTTTTTAATGAGGGTCAGAAAGAATAAGCATTGTACATGCATTGCACACATCTCACTGTTAATTAACCCTTTGCACAAACAGTGACAATCTGAGACCAAGAGGATGCTTGTAAACACCCATGTCTTTGTTAAAACCTGGAGGGAGTTAACAATTTGTATACCTGTTGCACTTGGTTCCACCCACTGTAGTGCAGATGAAGAAATATAGAATCTTACATGGCAGTGAGTGAGTGACGATTTTTCTCTCACTCGGGATCGTTGTTGGTGGGGAAAATCACTCGTGACCTGCGGTCACTCGTGATTTTCCCCACCAACAACGATCCCTCGTGAGAGAAAAATCGTCACTCACTCACTGCCATGTAAGATTTTATTTATTCTATGTTTAATCGAGTATTTACCGCAAAAATTGTCGCTCTTGTTGCTTAGGTGTCACCATTTTGAAGCGGAGACTTTTCACTTGGAAATGTCAAATCACATATACATGCACCGCGGGTGTAAACACAATATACCATTGCGCGCTTTAAATAGATCCGCATGTTCGAAATGTAAGACACTCAAAATGAAAATAACAAGACAATTCCACACCAGCAACGATCCCGAGTGAGAGAAAAATAGTAACTGGTGCCGTGTAAGATTTTGTGTATTCTGTGTTTGATTGGGTATTCATCGCGGAAAATTATACCCCAGGCCTACTTTCAACGCCGAACTGGTGTGCCAGGTTTGTTTACGTTCGTCGTGGTTTGTCCACGTCACGCATTCACGTATGATACTATGATCAAACCTCGCTCGTGCACATTTGATTTGTCTAAATGTCAATTGATGCATCACGTCACAATTTACCTGTAACAATGTTTAGGTCATGCGATCTACAGTGAGTTACTATTTCTGGATTTCACTCCAGAAAATGATAACTCACTGCCAAACATAGAATAAAGCTGATCATCCATGGCCTCACATTTATTCTGATATGGTGTTGCCACCCAGAATGAAATATTTTATTTTAACAAGTACATAGTACCATTCCACTGATGCAGTCATGAATATTACAGTGTATGATTAGTGTCAAATCAATAATATTGCCAAGTATTGTCAAATGAGGTTATCTAATAAAAACGTACTGATCTGTAGATTCACACTAAGGTCAGGAGTCCACCATCATCAAAAGAGCCACCTGGAAATGATTGTATAAATCGTGAACATTTACCAATAAATGTACCATTTAACAAATGTTGCAATTTTCTTATTTCGAATAGGAACTAGTAATAATTTGAATTAAGAACAATTGTGGCATCAGATCAGAGAATACAAGGTGTGTGTATTGTGCACAGAAACCATCAGTCAAGTGGGTGATAACTAGGAATTCAACAGAGAATGCAAGATTTTGTGAAATATTGTTTTGTACATCAAGATGTTAAAATAATAATAATAATAACAAGACAAGTTTGTAAAATATAGATGCCCCCTACTGTTATTATGTTCACCCTCGTTACCCTGTTGATTGTACTAAATGGGGCACTCGTAACTTTGGGAAGTATATATGTAGAAACCAAAGTCACTAAAGTGGCCTTGTGACCTTCGAAATTAGGTCAAGCTCACCCTTCTCTGAAGCTGATCTAGCCCCAATAGAAGATTATAAACACCTACAAAATAAAATCTCTGGTTCAAAAATTCTGCAGTTATTAAGGAGAAACCAAATTCAATAATGTGGCTCTGTGCCCTTGGGAATTGACTCAATGTCACCCATTTCAGAACTCTGTCTAGCTCTTACAGAAGGCTATGTTCCTGCGCAATATGAAAGTCCTAGGTGAAAAACATCTTCAGTTACCATGTAGAAACCAAGTTCACCGGTAGGACTGTAGGTGGTAACCTTGGGAATTTGGTCTAGGTCATCCACCTTCTAAGCTGACCAAGCCCTAATTGAGGACTACTACCATGTGCAATATTGAAGTCATAACTTAATTCTGAGTTACAATGCAGAAACCAAGTTTACCAAAGTGCCCCTCTGACCTTTGGATTTAGGTCAAGGTCACCCATCTTTGAATTTGACCTAGTCCTGGATCAGGACTATAATCCTGTGCAATTTACAGGTCCTATCGTTAAAACTGTTCTAGTTATCGTGTGGAAACCCAAAACTTACTACAGTACCTCTGTGACCTTGGAAATAAGGTCAAGGTCAACCACCTTCATACTTCACCTGGCCTATATACTTGAATATATACCTGGGCATTATTAAAGTCCTATCTCAAAATCTGGAGTTATGGTGCAGAAAACAAAGTCTCTCTACCGACCAACCGACATGAGCAAAGCTAGAAGCCCTGCCTTCTTTGAAGGGGGCACAATAATAATAATTACGGGGGGAGAGGGGTGTTTGTTATTTGTTTGTGTGTGTGTGTGTGTGTGTGTGTGTGTTTTGTTTTTTGTTGAGCTGAAAGTTTATCAAAATGGTGCTTCCCATGCTAAAAGACAATTTGAACAAGGCATAAAGTGGGAGTTGCATATGGTCAGAAGCACATTTGGGGGGGGGGGGATTTTTTATACTCATGATCGGGCGAACTTTTAAATTCTTTATAGTATGTTAATTGCATCACCAATGATTGTCATGAAACAAGCCAATAAAATTGAACTCTGCAAGTCTGCATCATCTGTTTTGCGAGATGGGTTCATCATTTGTTTTAACCCTTTCTCCCTTAAACTGGCTGGTGGTCAAATGTCATCTGCTACAATGTTTTTGACCAATTTCAACAGCAATAACAAGCAATCTGAATAAGAACTGTAGATGAGGTTTCTCAAGATAACAACCCAGGTCAACATCTTTCCCTGGAAAGCTATTGAGTCAGCCTCAATTCAAGGGGAAAGGGTTAATAGCCTGTAAAAGAACTTTTTTTGATTAACTGTATGCCGACTTTGTCAAATTCTAATTTTAATATCAGGGGATGTCACAAGCACTTTACCTTTCAAAGAGACTGACAGTTATGCATTATGTGTGATCTACTTAATGTGTATAAATCAGAACATTGCGAGAGCAGCCTATGCTCACTTGATGTTATCTTGGCAACACAAGCCTATCGTTGGCAAATGGACAAGAGGGCAACAGGTGTAGTGCTCTGCTGTCTTGTAAGTGGGTGAATTTAAGTACATAGGATAAAACTTGCTCATGTGACCATCATGAAAATGGTACGAAACAAGTATCAAGCTTTAGTTGAGGTTGGTCTCACCTGTACACAATCCCACTATAATTTATCAAATTTGGTCAAGTTTTTCAGGTTTAATCACACAGAAACGATTTTCATGCAAGTAACCCTGTGATTTTGAGCATAAGGTCAAGATGACCATCATATAATCCCAACCTTATTCTCACCAAGATACATAATTCTTCAAAGTTTCATCAAGTTTTGCTACGTTCCTCAGGAATTATCACACTGAAGACAAAAACATTGAAAAACAAACCGAGGCAGAAGAAACTGGCACCAAAATATTATACCTCCCCGTGGTCCCACAGGGAGGCATAAATAGTGGATCATAAACTTTAAAAGTACTAGGTAAAGGCCCACCTAAGGTACATATACAAGCCTACAATGTACAAAGAGAATTTGGGATACTTTTTTTTTTTTTAAAGAAAAAGAAGAAGAAGCTGAAAATGTGATTTTGAGCAGACTGACCACCCTTCATATTAACTCAGCTGTGCTAAAAATGAGAAAAATGAAGGTATATCATTTATGAATAATGGAGGGCCAAACAGTGAACCCTGCAGGACAAACTGCACTCTGCATCATCAAGAAGCACATATAACCTTCATGATTACTTGAAGATAAAATCATATAGCTTGGTTGTTTGTATGATGTCTTTATTTTACACTCAGTGGTCCACATATCAACAATACAGAATGAAACAAACATGTATAATTAAAAGGGAAAAAAAGACATCCGTTGCTATCTGCTGTATTACATGTAAAAACAGTAATTGGTTTTTACAGTTTCCAGAAGGGGGAGCACCAATGAGTATCACTGTTTGCCACTTGATTGATCAACACATTTTTACACTTTGGCAACCTCTGTGTAAAACTAGATAAAATCATATGTCAACAGTTGAGAAGATACAATTTTCTACAAATACCAGTATAACACTTCCAGAGCAAAACTTTTAGTAACCCAGAAACCAGTGACAATTGTTGCAGAACAAGTTCTATTGAATTCGTGTTTTGTTCAATAATGTTGCAGAACAGGTTCTATTGAATTTATTGATTTCTTCAGTAATGCTAATCAAAACATCGTGTTTCTGACACCTTCAGGTTGTGCAAGTTTCCTGACAAATTCAAACAGAGATGCCCAGTTTTAGAGTTAAGAAAGTAAGCCAACTTTTGAACCGAAATGTCACATGTAACGGCACTTTCTAACAGCAGGTACATGTATGCTTTTTTGAGTGTAATTTGTGTCGATGGTACACTTTTGCTGGAAAATTGTGGAATAAAGTTTGGGCTAGAGATTATGGTGGAACAAATAAGGTCCAATACACTCTCTCTGTGTCTCTCCCTCCCCCGAAAAACCCAGCTATAAAGTTGGGGGGTTTTTTTGTTTTTTTTTGTTTTGTTTTGTTTTACAATGATGTTAACATATGATGCTGTGCGCAACAGTAGCACTGGTTTCACCAAAGACTAACAGCTCATCAGCTACTTGAGTAATGATAAACTGCATTTAGTTACAATGAGTACACACCCATGGTGGTATTTCCATTTGTTGTATACATTTTGTTCTATAAAAACAAACTTTGCAACATAAAAAACAAGGACCTCCAAAACACTGGTTTCCCTGTCATTTGATCTTTTAAATAATTTGAGAACAGAAATAAAGCTGATATATTTGGGCCATAATGACCAATTTGTTTTTATAAGAATACTTTGACATATATAAACACACACATGCACACAAACACACACACACATATATATACATGTCTTGGATGGTTTATGGGCAATTACACACTGCCCACAAAAAATTTATACAATGAAATATGGCCTACAGCTGGTTTGCGGGTCATGCCCATTGTCTGTGCACCAAAATCTTCAGACCTGGCCGTGGGCAGTATATATCAAGTATAGCACACCAGTTTCTTGATATTTATAGATTCCCATAATTTCTGGGCAGATTTTCATCTGCAGTGTGGCCTGTTTTGGACTATTTTTTTCCCATGAAAATGTATTTGTGTCTTCCTTTTTCTTTGTTAAATATAAAGCCATCCAACCACCCCGAAGCAAAAAGCCTCCCTGTTTCTACTCAAAGGATGTTGACAGATATGTTGTTACAATGGCTTGTTGAATATGCCTTTGATCTAACCAATGCAAGAGTTTCCTGCCACTCAGTGAGCAAACATGAATTTACACACAACAGTACACACATGGAAAAATACTTTCCATAAACAGTTGAAATTTCATTCACACTATGTTAATGAAAAATTACCCAAGTTCAAGTATAATTTGAATGTGTACAGCAATACAGAATTTCTCCATCATGCTCCCACTGAAGCCATGACTCTAGACCCCCATGTAAATTAACCTGTGTACACGGACCATGTTCCCTTGGGTTGTCCAGTTGAGGCTCAGTACATTATGAAAATAGGCACAGCCATCTTGGGGAGGTTCTAATCACAGCACTGCCCATCACCTCAGTAGAGAGGTTGTAAGCCTACTCCACCACTGCAGGCAAAAGACATGAACCAACATAACAAATAGACTTAAGTTACTTTCTGGTCTATTAGATAGTCAATGTAATCACATGAAAAATATCATGACTTCCAATGATCAATCCCCAAAGGAATATACTGAACCATAATGATAATATAGCTTGCCTTTAGTTAATTACCAAATACAGACACATTAGAAAAAAAGGAAATGATCAGTAATCACTAACTGAATTAGCACCACTCGTTACATTAATTGAGACTTCATAAAGAAATTTACACGTCGCTTAGCAAGCCAATATATACAATTTACCTACCTGCCTTGCGACAAAGACTTCTGTTTTGCCAACCATAACCATGTCAATGTATGGTGGCAAAACCACAAATCCATGTTATACTACACAGGTAACTCATCTTTCAAGGTCATGAAACTAGTTTGATTTTATTGGTCCCTTTGTGTATTAACTGTGACAGAACAGTGGACATACACGTAGTGCATGGTGTACATTATTTTTCACTCACTCACACTAGCCTCCATTGAGGAGGTTTCTCATGAAGACACGGAAAGACCTGAGCACATCTGAAATTAGTGCAAAATGATGTCATCTTTTCTTTTTCTTCTCTGGTTCTGCATTTTCTTCATCAAGATATGAATATCCAATCAGCATCCAAACTGTACTGAAACCTGCAAGGAAGCAGAGACAAGTGTGTGTCTATGAAGTACATGTACATATATATTGTAAATTGCTTTATTTTTGCGTGTATAAATTTTCAAGGTTTTTTTATTTTTGACATTTCACGGTAGTTAATTGTGTGTGCCAACACACACTTTTCTGTTTTTCCTAAAGTTTGTTGTTTGTTTGTTTCTTTCTTGCTTGCTTTCTTTCTTTCTTTCTTTTCTTTTTTCTTTAACAGTGAATTTGTCCCACACTTTTCTCTGACACTTTTCTACACAGAAACCCCAAAGTGGCATGATTGTACCTCTATACAATATAGCTATGCCTTTTTACCAAGAGGAATAAAGATGTTTACAATTATGCAAATTAGGGACATTTGAAATTTTAAATCTTGAATATCTTCAAAAGTATAATAGATACAGATGTCATTCCAACTTCTACTAAGAGGTTATTGACCATTACATATCTAGTGAATTTAAAACGAAAGTTGTAGCAATTTAAATTATGCTAATTAGCAGCATTTGAGATTTTAAATCTTGAGTATCTTCAAAACTACTATAGAGATGTCACTTCAACTTCTTCCAAGGGGGGTTATTGACTATTGCCCATGTAATGAATCTAAAACAAAAGTTGTAGCAGTTTAAATTATGCTAATTAGCAGTATTCAAAATTTTCAGTCTTGAATATCTTCAACACTATAATAGATAGAAATGTCATTCCAACTTCTACTAGTTGGTTTTTGACCATTGCGCACCTAATGAATTAAAAACAAAACTTGTAGCAATTTAAATTATGCTAAGTAGAACCATTGGAAATTTTAAATCTTGAGTAACTTCAACGCTATAAGAGATAGAGATGCCATTCCAACTTCTACTCCAATTTTATGGACTAGTACACATCTGATAAATTGGTAACAAAGACTGCACAAATTTAAATTATGCAGATTAAGGGCATTTGAAATTTCAAATCTTGAATATCTTCAAAAGTATGCACACAAATTTGTGCAGCTCTCTGATAGGTGGTGACACTTGGTGAGATAAATTAAAAATGCAATAGAGTGTGAAGGTTGACCTTCTCATCAAAATATAATAGTTACCTAACCTGTAGTACTGAAGTACCCATTGTACACTGCTGTAACACTGCCGTACTGATCATACACTTAGTACTGAAATGCCCATTATACAGTTGTAACATTGTCATACAGTTCATACACTGTTGCACGAAGTACCCATTGTACATTGTCGTAGCGATAATACACTGTAGCACTGTAATACCAATTGTATGGTAAAATGACTGAACATTGGACAGAAATTAAAAAGATTTCCATTTGTTACTTATGCACTTAAATGCACCTGGATTTAATAATATATGTACCATGTTTTTATCAGGTGATTGACGAAACAGTTGTATACTCAAGAAACTTGTATATGTATCAAATTGTAACTGTCACCATGACCACCACAAAACTATATACAGTGGTACATCTCTTGAGAGACCCCTCTAATGAGAGACCTCATATCTTTTTAAGACCGCTCTCTCAGAACACTGCACCATCTTTTCCATGTTGTTGTACCTATAATGAAAGACCACCTGTTTTGAGAGACCACATTTTGACCTGCCGTAGGGGCGGTCTCTCAAAAGAGGTACCACTGTACATCTACAACCACCACCACCACCACCACCACCACCACCACCACCACCACCACCACCACCCTTTCCCCATCTGCATTTCACAAAGACAAGACTCTACAGTGTATCCCTGTACATCAATTTACTGTGTTCTTTGGTGACTTACCAGACACTGCCAATGGAACCAGCACCCCAACTCCTAAAGCTGCAGTCTTATAGAAGAAGGCCTCAGAGAGAAAATGACCAAGTGCAAGCAGGAAAGACACCAAGGTTATGTTGTACAACCTGTCAAAACAAAAATACTGCATGTACATGTGTCAGCAATCAGTTTCTTGTATGCAATGTGTGAAATCTAACTTTCAGTGCAGCATGTCTTCTGGGTTCAATGTAGCATAACTTGTTTCCTTAACCCTCACACCCTTAAACTGACCAAAATCAGCTGGTCGTCAAATGTTGTCTGCTTCAGTGTTTTCTCACTGTTTCAATAGTAATGAAAAAGAATTTGAGGGAGAATCGTATGTCAGACTGATCAAGATAACATTCCCAAGGAAGGCTGTTGACTCTCTTAATTCAAAGGGAAAAGGTGGGTACTGTATATTATCTAGGTTCTAACTTCATACTGTTTACCTAGCATTCCAACAGGATATCTAAACCCATCTAGGTACCATTTCACACTGCCATCCAACTTCATGCTGAACACCAAGCAATAAATAAGTTCCACGCAAATGCAATAGCTTTCTATTTTTGCAAAATGTAATTCAATCATTGCCAACTGTACACAAATGTTACATTTAAAAACAGCATTTTCTGGGACTTTAAAATTTAATGCATTCAATGTTATATCGCCGTTCTTCACTCTGGCAAAGGGACCATATAACAACTCATTGAAAACACTCATCATAATGCCCAACTTTTCATCTTGTGGCATACATTAGCCTAATCAAAGTTGACATGTATTTAGTCTTTCAGGTAAAAAGAAACATGCAAAGAACTTATTACTGATAATATTAGGTCTTCAGTTCAAACTTACTCTCTGTTGTATATGTGCCAGGCACAATATAAGCGAAGTAAAGCAGCTAATAGGGTCCATACTCCAAACAGACGAGCAGTCAGTCTATTTACTGCAAGAAGAAAGTTGAAATTTTCCAAGTATTTCAGCAAGTACCTTCATGAACTAAAAGTTTCTGGGTTGTGTATTTAAATAATGACATGTACTAAACACTTCATGTTTTTAAAAAGGAGCAGCTGCGATGAACATGTGTACAAAGGCTAGAGAGATGTGTGAACAGCCTGTGCTCAGCTGACCTAAGCTTGCAACTTAGGTTTTGTTCACAAAAACTAAGTTGCAACTGAATAGAGTATATAAGTAAGTATTTCTAAGCTTTGCCTGAAGAAAAATTCATTCAAAATATAGATTTTACTGGAGCATGATAAATTAAAGAATATTTCAAGAGAACTTTAAAAAGAACACTGCGACTTGGTGGAGAAAATACATGACAGAATGCCCATTGACTTATATAGCAATCAATAGGACAGAAGCATTTACCCGTATATACCCAAACTGACAAAATCATTAAAAATCAGGAATCCAAAGCACTGCCATGTAGTGAACAACTTCATTTGATCCTTTCACAAGAAACATATCCACTAAGTTTCAGCTTAACCTTAGTGACAGTTCTGGAGGAGTTAAAAATAGCGAAACCACCAAAAAAAAAAAAAAAAAAAAAAAAAAAAAATTACAGCACCACCTGCTGAACAAATTAAGAACTAGGAATGTACCTGTGTGATATCAAAGCAATTGGGTGAGCAGTTTCAGAGAAGAAGATTTATTTAAGATTTGCTCCCCCCCCCCAAAAAAATAAAATAAAATAAAAATAATTAGTCCAGGATAACATGGAGCAAGGCAATATATACAACTTTTTGGATGCTATGCACAGTACACCAATGAAGATTACCCAATAAGTTTGGGTATATTAATACTGAAAATCTGTCAATAAATAGATCAAGCTTCTCATAATAATTTGGGTGACTTCGATGTTCAACTGAAAATTATACATCCTGCTGCTTCCCTACAAAATGAAGCTTTATCTGGGCTGTTATATTTATGAACTTTATTGCACATACACTACAACACATCAGTGTGGTAAAGTCAACTACAAAGAAACAGAAACCTTACCCCATAGACACTCTACTACATATACAGACATAAAGGACACACATCCTTCTCTATGTTTAGTATGTTGGCAGCAACATGCATTAACAGACTTCATCACAGATTCAGACTCTTTATTGAACCACTTGCGCCCTCTTGGGGCCACCAGTTGCAAGAAAATGCCACACTTCAATGGCCTCTATAGACGCCAACGAAAACAACTACACAAACATATATACAAAGAGCGAGCTGCCCAAATACCACATTTTACAATGAATGGACACAAATTTCATGTTAACAGTACGGAATTCCATGAATAAACAACAGGGATACAAATTCCTGTGTTACCATTATCAATGTACTCTCAGGCTCTTGCTTCAAAGCATTTATGTACATAGTAACCAATTTGTTTCAGAAATTCATTTGATGAATTAAAAATGTAAAATGACTTCTTGTCTCTTGGCAATACATCAATGTTTTTGGTCTCATTCCTGCAAAGAGTTAACAATGCTGTTCTATAGATTCATATTTGGAGCAATCAAACAGAAAATGTAAAGCATCTTCAACTGCCCAAGAGGCGCACTGTTTACACACTCTCAACTCCCCTGGGGTAACTGTATAGTGTCCTGCCTCAATATGTAGTTTGTGAGTGCTGGTCCACAATCTGGTGATGGCAGTTCTTTGGTCTGGATTTTTAATTTCACTTACATATGATATGTTTCACATTCAAAATTTTGTTTAAAGGGTCTATAAAATCTTAACTTGATACCTTCATGACTTTCCTTGTTTTAGTCTAAACTTTACTGCAATTGAATCTCATTTTCATCTTTTCATCAAAATTTGGTCAGCTAACATGATCAATACCCAAGTTAAAGTGGGATAAAATTTCATTTACATTGTACAGGTATGTATTTTTCACATGTTGAAAGCTCCAAGCTTCATCATACGCTACCTTCGGCAAGCTATCATCATCATCAGAGGTTTGTATGTGATCTAAATACTTAGTAGTTTGTTTGCACATATTCATATATAAAGGGAACCTCCCTAATTTCCCACACACAGCCATATTTGTTGCTCTATAATGTATATTCAGGATACATTTGCAAAAGTGGAGATGAAGTTTTTCATGCTTAGCATCCTTGCCTTTCGTTTTCAAACCAGTGTTTTTTTCCTTTAATCGATCTGCCATACACAAAAACACCCCACAGTTCTGAACCATAAAGTAGAATTGGTTTAATTAAATTATCAAACAACTTTAATCAGTCCAAGGAGGGTAGAACCCTTTGACCTGATCAGTCCTAGGACAGGGCTTAAATTACAGTTACTTGTAGAACTCTGAAGGTGAAAGACAGCTTTCTGTGCCTTTTTGTGCAAGTTATTTATAGCTGGCATAAAAGTTCCACTCACATATATCCCAATGCCCAAATACTGATATTCCTTTACATTTTGAATTTTTTGTTTACCATAGCAGAAAATGTGACACCTTAGTCTTCCAATTATGTTGAACTCCATTATTTTCAGTTTTTCACTATTTTAACATTAACCCAGCACAATAGGCATGTAAATTATCTAGGGTAGTAACTTCATGATAACTCTCACGAAATAGAACTGTACATGTATTTTAGTTTATGTCGCTATGTCGCATGCAACATCACAGAACTATGTGACATACCTTGTCGCTTGTCCTGTATGTGATGTGACACAGGAAAGGGGTGTGGGTGATCACATATGTGAAATACTATGTCGCTTGTCATATATGCAATACATGACCAGCCCAATATGAGAGCGAGTCTACAGGAAAGAGGTAGGGGTGACTATGTGACATGTGACACACTTTGTTGCTTATCACATGTGTGACATGTGACAATCCCAATTTGAAGTATGACTACAGGAAAGGGGTAGGCATGACAGTGCAACATGACAAACTATGTCACTTGTCCCATATGTGACATGTTACACAGTCGCTTGTCCCATATGCGATATATGACAATACAAATTTGATTCAGCATGTTTACAGGAAAGGGGTAGGCACCATAGTGTGACATGTAACAATGTCCCTTGTCGCATAAGTGTCCTGTTATGTTCACAACGAGTAGGACTTGAACCTGCAACCTTTGGCACCAATTGCCTAGCTGAAATGGGAAACGCACATATTCACTCGACCAAATCCCCAGTCTTAAAAGAATGGTTCAATGGAGGTAGTTATGTGCGAGTGCCATATCAACACGGTTATGCAGTTTATTTACTGAATCAGCATTTATTTCCAGAATTGGGGACTTAAATCCACCAGCATTAAGGAAATGTCGAAAATGTATATTAAATCCACCAGCATTAAGGAAATGCTGAAAATGTATATTTTATGTTCGGAATTAGCCAGACTCAAAGCTGCAACCTTTGGCACCAATCGCCTAGCTGAAATGGGAAATGCACATATCCACTCGACCAAATCCCCATTCTTAAAAGAACTATGTCACTAGTGTATATGCTACATGTGACAATCCCAATTTGAAGCATGTTTACCAGAAAGGGGTAGGTGCGACATGTGACAAGGTTGATTGTTGTATATTCAACATGTGACAATCCCAATTTGAAACATGTTTACAGGGAAGGGGTAGGTGTGACAGTGCGATGTGACAAACTATGTCACTTGATGCATATGCAACATGTGATACACTGAGTTGCTTGTTGCACATGTGACGTGACAATCCCAATTTAAGCATGTTTACAGGAAAGGGGTTGGTGTGACAGTGGGACCTGACAAACTATGTCACTTATTGCATGTGCAACATGTGACATGCTATGTTGCTTGTAGAATATGCAACATGTGACAATCCCAATTTGAAGCATGTTTACAGGAAAAAGGCAGATGAGACAGTGAGACATGTGACAAACTATATCGCTTGTTGCAAATGCGAAATGTGATGTATTATGTTGCTTGTCGCATAATTATGCAACATGTGACATAGTGTCCCAATGATACTAGTTATAAAGAAACAAGCTACTGAAATTCATATCCAAGAACCAGGTTTCATTTAATGCACTTCTTTGTCAAGACTTCCTTTTTTCTTTTTTTTTTTTTAATGTACATCAAAATCACATCCCTTAACTCTGAAATCAGTGATGCTCTTTTATACTGCTTCCCATATATATATATATATATATATATATATATATATATATATATATATATATACACATATATTATATTATATTATATTATATTATATTATATTATATTATATTATATTATATTATATTATATTATATAAGTGCAGGTAATTTGAAGTTCTTCTGTCTGTTTCACCGTCCATCTATACCAGCAAGATTTGGCATATATGAAGCTTTTTAAAAGTTATTATCTTTTATTTTTTAAGGGTAAGCTTTTAACATGATACAAAAAGTCACAAAAATTTTAAGATATTTTACCCTTTTCTGCCAGCTCAAAGGGTCAGTGAAAGAGTAGTGAAGGGTGAATGATGCACATATGGCAGCTTATGAAAACTTTGACCATTACAAAACCACAGAGGGAGGGAGGCAGAAAAAACTAGAACAGACTGATTTTCCAACAGAAAATCAAATGTCTCCCGGTGGAACACTTTCGTCTCTGAATGAGCTACAGGTGATAACAAATTACAAATGACCAAGTTTGCTTGAAAATTACAATCCTATTTTAGCTCTCACCTAGATACATTACTCTTGCAATTTTCATCAAGTTCTTCAAGACTTATTGCAGAGAAACCAATTTCACATAAATGACCCTGTGACTTTGAAAACTAGGTCAAGGTCACCCAAATACAATCCCAACATTGGTCTTACCTTGATACATAATCCTACCAAATTTCATCAAGTTCTTCAAGACTTATCGCACGGAAACCAATTTCAAATAAATGACCCTATGACTTTGAGAATTCGCTCAAGGTCATCGAAATACAATCCCAACCTAGGTCTTGCCTAGATACATAATCCTACCAAGTTTCATCAAATTCCATCAAGTTCTTCAAGACTTATCGCACGGAAACGAATTTCACATAAGTGACCCTGTGACCTTGAGAATTCGCTCAAGGTCATCCAAATACAATCCCAACCTAGGTCTTGCCAAGATACATAATCTGACCAAGTTTCACCAATTTCCATCAAGTTCTTCATGACTTATCGAATGGAAACCAATTTCACATAAGTGACCCTGTGACCTTGAAAATTAGGTCAAGGTCACCCAAATACAATCCCAACCTAGGTCTTGCCTAGATACATAATCCTACCAAGTTTTTCCACCGGGAGACATAATTACGGAGAAAATGAAGGGATAGATAATTTTCAGAGTTTTATAAAAATTTAAACTTGTCACACACTAAAAGTATCAGTTTTGAATTTTTGTTCAGTGCAAAATTACTTTTTTGGAAGGGAAAGATTCTAAGATGACAACAAAAGTCACAAAATTTAGCCATATTGACCGTTTTTTAATCAGGAAGGTGGTCAGTGGAAGGATTAGTGAAGGGTGAGGGGTTCAGATATGGCAGTTTATGAAGTGAACTTATGGTGAACAGCAGTGGCAGGGAGGAAGGAGGAAATTAGGACAAAATACAAGGGAAAGATACAGAAAGAAAGACAGAAAGACTGATAGTGGTCTCTGCAGGTTTTCACAAGGGCAGGGCAGTTTAATATGAATATGGCAACTTGTTGGTAGGGACCATATAGGGCACCTCAAACTAAGGTTCTAGATAAAATAGTATATCTTTCACGCAAAACTGAAGAAATTGTTGATAACTGTATCTAAATTATGGTGAAAATACTGTTTTTAATATATTTTCTTCCGATTCAGCTTACATACTGAAGATTATGTAATTGTGGCCAAATCATAATCATTATGTGTTATAAACCATCAAAGCAAGACATATATCATAGAAAAGGGCAGAGAGCAAAAGAAGAGGGCAGGGTAACTCTCCCTTCTATTTTAAGCTGCAGAAACCACTTGAAAGTGTACATGATTTTTTTCTTTTTTTTTTTTTCTGTCTTAATCATGTTAACATGTATGGGTGCAATTGTCACATGTGTGGCATTGTTCAAAATTCCTCTCCATGGGCAATAATGTTTGACACAACTGATTATTATCTGTTATTACATATCAATTATTTGTAAATATTGATCCTTGCTCATACAGGAAGATCTGATAATAAGGCATCCCCCATTGTAGGAAACGATAGGAGCCACCTACCAACAGGAATGCAACAGTAAAGAAGTTTACAATACAACTATGGTAACTGACAAGGGGTGGAATTGTTAGAAACACTTTTGTGAAAACATAACATAAACAGGCTCCAACACACTATGCATACAGTGCAGTATCATGAGCGTTGCCACTCTCATCTGCAAGATCACCCAGGCAAGGCTATTGATCAGCCCATTGTGTTCCCTTAAATTATCATGAAAACACTCACACTGGTAGTTCTTTTATGAAACTTCTCTTTTTACCCACAATCCCTGAGCCAACCCTTTGAAGTTCCAGGTAGTTTGCACTTCCTGTTACACAGACAAATGAGGTTCACTTTTTTGACGTCACATTATCGCCTGAATCCTTTTCCTGTAGACCTGCCTCATATCATCTGAAGATTTTCCGGGGTGTGAGGACAGTATTAAAACTGTACAAGACTACCTGGTAGGGTGCTGGGATATAAGGAAGGAAATATCAGAAGGGGAAGAAAACAGGGTTAACTAACGGGTGACAAGGGGGTATGGATGGGAAGGGTGGTAGCCCTTTTCAGGGCTGCCATGACTGTAGCTGCAGGCGCAGGCCTTGGAATGCTGGAGTGTTAGAGGCGGGGATAGGGACAAAAGGCAGGGCTTACTGTATAGGGCGTTCCACCGTTGGGGAAATTACCGGGAACAGGGGGCTCCCACTGCTGTGGGAGAGTATGTGGGGCCCTTGCGCCTCGGCTCTGTTCCCAGGAATCAGGGTTTGTTGTTGTTTTTTTTTTAACAGGCCATCTGTTATTTACAGGACCACGACACGTAAGTGGAGGGCCGCAGTGATATTATCATCATGGGCCCACGTCTCATGTGACAAGTGACATAATATTGTCCCATGTCGCACTGTCACCTGAACCTGTTTCCCAATTTACATGCTTCATACTATTTGGATTAGTGACATGTCACATATGCCACGTGACATAGTATGCCTTGTCGCCTTAACCCTTTCTTTATACCTGTCTCATATCATTGGCCTCACGTCACATCACGTCACAAGGGACATAAAAGGTCACGTCGCACTGTCACCTGAAACCTTTTCCTATATAGATGCTTCAAAATTGGGATTGTCACATGTCACAAGCGACATGTCACATTGTCACTTCTACCCTCTCCTGCAGATATGTTCTTACACTTAGAATCCTGCAATGTCGGATTGTGACAAGTATCATACCACATGTGACATACTGCGTCACATGTCGCACATACCTCCTTGCCAGAGGTGAGGTGCCCAGCTCTAGTTTCCAGGTTGTCACATGTCGTATTGACACCTGCGCATGTAATTCACAAGCCTGAAATTATCTATCTCATGCCAGTTAACACGAAGTAGTCCCCTTATCTAGTTTTCGAACATAACGATTTCCGTTATTACCAGTCATGAGAAATGTAAATTTATCGTTATACAACGTACACTGACTATGTTCACTTCCACATATTTCATTTCCCTTTCCCAGAAATTTGTGTGTTTTCTGTTGCCCATGGTTGTGCTTTCATTTGATTTGAATACACATTCATTGATGGTTTCTCCTGCAACTTCCTTGCAAAATTAACCAATAATTTAATGTATATTAATATCAAATGGAAATCCATCTCCACCCACATGATTTTTGTATATTGGGCTGGGGCTGGGCAGCACATTCATGCCAATAATGTAAATAAATAAATAAATGAAATAATAATGCACACAAAGATTTATTTGATCCAATATACCGTTACGTGCCCACTATCTTGCGGGGCAGGTGATTGCTTGTTCGCGATCAAACCAATCACAACTGTACTCGCTACTGTCTGTAGACTAGAGTTGTGTACTAGATCAGTATTAGTAAGCCACTGGAATCTCTTGTCTTGACAAGTTTGACAAGTCTTGGCCGACTCACCGTCAGATTGAGCTGCAGTATACAGTCTTTCACCCATAAACTCATGATCCCTGAAACATGATATAGTATTACCCAATGCCATAAGGCCTACAACACCTATCCATCCTCTCAAGTAATGTAGCATGCTCACTCCAACACCAGCTACACCTGGATGGGCCCTACTCTTCCTGGCCAGTTGCCAAGCCAAGTCAGCCCATGTCACATGGTCCTGTTTTGGCCAACTTCTGACCGGAAGTAGTAAAAATAGTTTAAAAGGTGTCACTTTAACCCCATATAGTGATATATTATAAACACACAACTATATAAACAAAGAATAATGCTGTATGAATTTAATTTTGCAATTTATAATGAACATTTGACTAGGCCGTACATTTCAGCGCGGAGCTATTTTCATTTCAAAACGAGGCTTAGCAACTCGTAAACAAATCCGACAAGATGACTTGCTTCACCGAGATAATTTCGCTTCGTTTTACTCATAAATCTGGGGGGAAATGATCGTTGAATGGGTGAGGTAGTAAATGCAGTATACAGTGAATGATATTTTCACTGAGTCTGCTGCACCATGTCAAAGCAGAAGACGGTGTATTTCGGTTCCTTGGCCATAAAGCACGAGACACCGGTGCCCGCAGATGACGAGGAAGCTGACGAATTTAATGACGATGGAGTTCTCTTCTGGGTCAACAAGAGTGGTTTCCCTATCAATGATAAAACCTGGGAACGTATGTGGAACCATGTATCGAAAATACACCCAGATGGTCAGAAGATGGTTTCCAAGATCAGAAAAGCAGAGTCTTTGCCAGAGGTTTGACTTTCGAGATCCTATTTATTCTGCCTCCCAGCTCAGCAGCTGACTTGTCACAAATGTCACTGTCACAGTGTCAGTCAGTTGACTTTTCAACCTGAGGTTGTAGCCTACGATGCGATGGTCCGTCGTCCGTCCATATACATTATACATTTTCATGTTCGGCCGTTCGTCAGAATACGAGGCCACTTTTCTCAACCTCCAAAAACCTAGCACCCAATACTTCGTGCAAGACCCAGCATTTTCAATGACAATGGACTTTATAGAAAGAGCGCCGTATAAAGGGGAGGTCGAATTTTGCCCCAGTGCCAGTACAGTGTACAGAACATAGAATTATTCCAACATATGACCAGTAACACTTATTCATAAAAAAAGGCCCAAGGACTGACCCCGGTAACTACCGTCCCATCTCAATCTTGCTCGTCATATCAAAATTATTGGAATGGATTGTACATAACCAAGTTTATAACTTCCTGTCTGAGCATAACTTATTAGCATCTCAACAGTCTGGGTGCAGACCCAAACACTCCACTCAAACTTCTCTTCACAGTTTCACTGAATCCATTTACCGTGAAATTTGGAACAAGAAATCTGTTGGTATTGTATCCCTCAATCTTCACAAAGCATGTGATACTGTTTTTATCCAGGGCCAGGGGGGCACCACAGCTGTGAGAGAGTGTGTGGTGGACCCTTTGCCTTGGTTCTGGTCCTGGAAAACATGGCAGCATGAGCTGATAAGGATAACCATGGTTTCCTCCACCTTTCTTTTTCTTTTCTTTACTTTACGCAGCACATAAGCAGAGAGCCACAACAATATTATTATTATTATTACTGCTGACCACAATAGTCTCCTTAGGAAACTCGCCTATTATGGTATTCAAGGAACACCACTGATTTAGTTCAATATTAAGGGGCAGCAGCTTGCTTATGTCATTGGAAATCTTTCTAAATCTGACATGATTACTACCAGAGTCCCCCAGGGGTCAATTCTTGGACCACTACTCTTTATGTTAATATTTCTGCCTGTTTTGACCACTCCTCAGTGAGTTTATACGCTGATGATACATTGTTTTATTTTGCCAACTCAGATATCAACATTGTATCTCAAATCCTGAACCATGATGATGCAACCTGGTTGAAAGCTAATAAGCTCAGTCTCCAAATCGGAAAAACCTGCAGTATGCTTATTAGCAAAAAAACTCAGTCTCCTTGTCAGGATTTGAACTTAACTCTTGACAAGGAGAAAATCAATCATGTAAATATGTAGGTGTCACTCTCGACTCACATCTGACTTTCTGTGAGCAATTTGATCACATTTATAATAAATTAAAGTTAGCTCTTGTTGTTTTTACCAGAGCAGCTGAATTTATTCCTGTCAGTGCTCGTATCACTTTGTATAATACCTTAATCCTTCCCCACACAGACTATTGCATTACTGTTTTGGAGCCCAGGCCTGTGTAATACAGACCTCACCAAGTTGCAACACATTCACAAGAGAGCCATAGGACCTCTCCTGGAATGTCACCCGAGGACTCACATCACAGATATGTTGGACACTTTAAAAATGGATGAGTATAAACAAAGACTCTATTATAAGAATTGTATTTTTATTTGGAAAATACAAAACAAACTGACACCACAATATTTGGACAATCAGTGTTCAATAGCCTCTGCTTTATGCTCCCATAATATCGGGTTTTCCAAGCGTGGTTCTTTTCATCATAAACTCACTCACTCTCAATCTTAAAAATTCTTTGGGTGCCAAAATTTGGAATGAAATTCCCTAAGATACCCTTGATGTGAGCTCCCTGTTTAGTTATAAAAAGAATGTTTTGACACATATTTTTACACGTGTAGATCACATCTAATCTTTTGGGACTTAGCTGTTCAATTCTGGCCCTGTCTCAATTTACCCAGAGAAGCGAAGGGGAAACCACACAGTTTTTTAACTGCCTGAGGCCTTTTTTTCTTTTTTATCATTATATTGTCATGATCTCACATGTATTATTGTGCCAACAATGCTCTTTTATACAACTTTTAATAACATGTTTTTGTATATCTGATGTATTTTTACCCATTTTTCTTGTTATGGGCCTCCATGCCTAAACAGAATTTTATTCTGAATATGGATTGCCAATAAAACATTGAACCTTGAAGCCTAGTAAAAAGTACAGAGAATAGCAAGCCTTCCATTATACTGGAATAGAAAGTAAACTGTGCCAGTATGGAAATACTCTTTACCATATATACTTTAACCGACCTAGGAAAGACTTTATGAAAAGAATAATAGGTTACAATGGTGCAGCCATATGGAATAGTTTACCAACGGAAATCCAGTGTTCTTCTTCCTTACATATGTTCAAGAGACACTGCATCAAACATTTACTTGCACTGCATAAAAAAAAAAAAAGAACTGAATGCTATTATCAGTGTATTTAACACAGTACTCATCATGTGTACATGTGAGATTTTTGCTTGCATCTTATTTTTGACTGTACATACTGTAAAATTTAGAGGGCCTCAAGGAAGATTAGTGTGTCTCACACACTAACTGAGTCACTCTGTCACATTTCCTTCTTACATGCAGTATGTATAAAGGTGTGTAGTTTAATGCCAACTGTAAATTTTTCTTCACAGATTCAAGCACCTCAGCCGCCACTGAACTTCCCATCAAATTCTTCTGTACATGAGAAATTGGACCTGGTTCAGAAATACATGAATGAACTGCAGTATCCTTAAATCAAGAAAGAGATATCACAAGATTTGGAATCCTGAAATATGCAATTTCAAAATAGACTAATAGTGCAGGGTATAACACATCACAAAAGCAGTCAGGATATTGCGTATGGTTTATTAAACATGCTGTGTGTCTTTTCACCCATGTTTGGAGGTTGAGCTGTATCCAGTTGCTCTGTCAAGGCAACTTGGATCGACACAACCACATTTTTACCTTATTTCTGACAAACAATTGCTTTATGGGGAGCTTGTAATGTAAGCTTGATGGTCAAGATGAAAGAGATAGGGGAGCTGGTAAGCTTATGGTACCAATGAGTTATAATGTTTCAGAATCATCAGAAACAAAATTTTCAAAAATTAATATTATTTACTCCAACCAGTTTGGAAGAACTAAAAATAAAACATAAACCTGTGACTTCCATGGCACAGCTTCTGCGGAAGCATCAGCATTAGTTCGTTAAGTCCTCACAAATTAGAATGCAACAAAATAACATCTTTTCATATTGAAAAACAACAATTATTGAAAAGAGGTGGTGATGTTGAGAATCACAACCCAAGGAAAACCTCTGTTTTAACACCCCAGTTCAAGTCCTTTTGGACAGTGATATAGCCAGATTATTCTCGTATTAAGAGTGTTGCAGTAGTAAAGCTGGATGACCTTTGACCAGAGCTGTTCAACCATGACACCACACTATGTTCAACCCTGCAACTTAAGAAAACTGTGTCACCATTGTGTACACTATTCTAGTATATTATTGGTTGATTTTCATTCAAAGAAATCATTTCGTTGCAATAAATTACCCAAGAATAAATCAACTTTTATTACAAAGTTTGTCATACATCAAACAAATAAACTTCATCACAGCTTTTGTCAATTATTAATACACTGTAAACATTTTTCAACTCTTGACAGTGCCAAATAAATGAAGAAGAAAAACCAAAAAAAAAATGCCTAAATTTTGAAGAAATTAAATAAGATGGCCATCATTTTAACCCTCAAAGCACTGATTTAAGACTGAGTCAAAATTAGATTGGTTAATTCACCAGATTGTAACTGCAGCCAGAGCATCAAAGATGTGCAGCTGGCATCTACTTCTTTGTATGCCCTTGGTATCAACCAGAGGGACTTCTTGCACATTGACATATCAATGTATGCCACATTTTCATTGCAAACTATATATGGTGCTCCTGAGTGTGGTTTTGAAAATAACAAGTCCATATTTTGGGCAGTGTAAGATTACATTTTAAAAACTCAAAGGTTTAAGCCTAATGCCACTTAAATATCTTTACCTTTTAGTTGAATATTATATATATTACAATATGTATCTTCCTAACTGAATTGGTACGACAAATCCCATTGTTGTTAACCCCACTATCTGTCTTATGTCATGGTGTTGTCCTTCTTGAACATGTTTAGCTTAGTGTGATGTTCCTTGTCAAAGAGATTAGTTATTGTGATGCGAGTCTGAAAAATATAACGGGGATCGTCAACTTTGCCCTGTGGTGTGTCCTCTGTCTTTCCCCTGTGCATTCTTTAAGCAAGAGGCATAATACATGTATGTTTAAACTAAACCAAGCTTCTGGAATAGTCCTGAGTACAATGGCTACTTGCCTAGTCTTGCTCAAGTCCTTAATAAAACATGTAAAATACGAGGCATGCAGAGTAATTTCTCATCACAACTGGATACTCAGTTCTTTTAGTAACCATAGTCTTGCCTGGCGAGATATGGGTTGCTGTCTGTGCGAGGAAGTGGAATATTACTGATATTTGGGAAATAAAGAATACTTAGAACAGGCAGATGGAAATTTATTCTTGAAACTAACTTAGGAAGCACTAAATAAATGTGACTTTGGCATTTGAAAACCTAAGTTTCTGTAAAAGACACTAATTTTGTGAGAAAGGGGTGTTTAGGCTGGTCTGTGACAGTGATATGCCTGTGTGTCCTCCGTGATTGACATGCGTGAACCGCATGCTTTGTGGCGGGATATTAATATATGCATGTCTCGTATTGTTTTGTTCTTCACATTAAGTGTTTCACATGTGTATTGACCTTGACTGTATATGCACAGATATAACCATACAGGTACCCAGTTCTTCGAAATTCGCAAAAATAGACCAATATCAGGGTATGTATAATGTGTATTCAGTAATATTACTTATAGTGGTTTCTGCAGCTTCAAATAGAAGGGAAATTTACTGTACCTTTTTCTTTTGCTCCCTCCCCTTTTGCTCTGTGCCTTTTCATTTTGCTCACTTCCTTTTTTTCTGATATATACATCATGCCTTGATGAACTGGAGCATTTTTCTTCATTTTTGGGGACATAAAATATAAACTGAACTTAGAAGATATGTAAAAAAAGCAGTATATTGACCTTCATTTGGATATAATTGTAAAGAATTTCTGGAGTTCTGCTTTCAAAGTATGCCCTTTTTTAGAAGCTCACTTTTGAGGTGCCCTGATGTGGTCCCTACCCACATCGACAAGTACCCTTTTTAGATTAAATTGCCCTGCCCTGGTGAAAAGCTGTAGAGACCACTGACTTATACATGTACCAATATCAAAGATAGCAAAATTGAACTTTAAATTGGATGACAATATGTGCCAACTATAATAGAAGAGTGAGCATTGCTATATTTCCACAGTAAAGATGGAACATCTAGGTCAACAACTATCCTCAGAAACATGGTTGATTCAATCTCTTACTTGACACTGAAGGCTTAAAACTGAGTCAAAAACTTTCCCTGGTCGTTGCCACATGGCAGCTAGTATCCAATCTGTTCTCGGGAAAGCTGATGACCTTCAGTAAAGGAGAAAATTGAGTGAAAACATTCAAGCATATGACATTTGACATCCATCACTTATGGCCCGTGTAAGGAGAAAGGACTAAATTCTGTGTTTTCTTTTCACAGTTTAATGGACAGTGCAAAGGAAATGATTCGTGAAGCTCTACCCATTAAGTGTCTGGAAGCAGTTATTCTGGGTCTGTATCCTTGCCACACAGATTTATGAACAAAGCATCATTTGACATCACTAGTAGTAGTAGTAGTAGTAGTAGTAGTAGTAGTAGTAGTAGTAGTAGTAGTAGTAGTAGTAGTAGTAGTAGTAGTAGTAGTAGTAGTAGTAGTAGTAGTAGTAGTAGTAGTAGTAGTAGTAGTAGTAGTAGTAGCATTTTTATTGACATAAGAACAGAAGGTCAGTACTGACCTATATGTCATTCTACAGTTTGGTCAAGATATGTACATACAATGTATTTACAATAGCGCAGGAGTGTACATAGACCCCGCAATGCATCATTACAATGTCAGAATACAAATCTCTAGGTAGACAGGTGGTACACTGTCCGGTGTGCTACAGCTTAACTAAATATATATGTGTACACTAAAGATTATACTAAATATATATATGTGTACACAATTACTCATAAATTGAAAGAGTACCTTAGAAAAAGTAAACACAATTGATTTATAATGAAAACATGATGTCCATGAACAAGCTGGACAAAATACATTGGTTCAGACTATATGTGGATGGATGGAACACTAACAGGTGTGTTCCATGGCATGCACTTACTATTTACATACACCTTTACTTAAAAGTTGGAAGGATACCTTGGAGCAGGCATTGCTCAAAAATATAGAATGAGTATCTGCATGACATCAATGTGTAAGACAAAACACAATAACAAAATACACTTGTTCAGATCTATAAGTGGACAGATGAGATACTGCCAAGCATTTCATGGGATGTATTAAATGTAAATACATGCATGCACCTTCGTTATTAGAATGGAAGAACATAAGATAAAACACAGTTGACCTATAATGAGTATCTAATATATGTATCAGTAAATAAGACAAAACACAATGGCAAAATATAATGGTACAAATATGTAAGTGGACAGATAGATCTCAACCACAGTAACTAATATGTACAGATATATGAAGATCTCGGCCAAGTGATCAGGATTTACTTCTGCCTATCATGGTTTTCAAAAGCTGAGTAGACAAATTCAAAATCACTAATCTGTCCAGATGAACAGCTTATGGAAGTACATATCAGTCATTCAATCTTGTGACAAAATCATCCCGCTGAAGGACAGTACTCAGCCTACATCACAAACATGTTTTGAAAGGCTGTGAATACAAATAAATGTGCTTCTTCTGAAAGGGACAGAACAAAATTGTAAATGCATAAAGTTCAAATTGAATGGACACTCTGAGGTCCATTTTGGGCACAATTTGTATTGGCATTTTTTTTTTCAATACTAATATTTCTCAAAAGAGAACCAAAATTACACAAAACAATCACCTTTTTTAAAAAGAAATTAAGAGTTGAGGATGAGCTCTAAAACTGCCATGGGTGGTGCATGAGGAATTCTATTTT